>BLKR01004111.1:0-100000 GCA_011170035.1 Teleogryllus occipitalis
TTGACCAGTGAAAGGTCTGCGTGTACAAAGTTATGCCTTGTTTCATACTATCATGTTATGACTGGATACCGATATCCCTCACATTTTAGCTAACGCAACATGTTCTTTTATTGATTTCAACTTCCTCTAGAATTTTGAATTTTTCTTGAGTTGCTTCTTTTTAAAACAATTATAGGGTAAAATTTACACTATTTGAATTAAAACTTTCTTAAAACAGCACAATACTGTAAATACTTGAATATTACTTTTATCGAATATTATTGAAATTAATTACCTTTTCTCCAAAATCGCTAGGTAACTGTTGGGTAATGTTAGTTTCCCTGTGGCCATTGCGCTTAAAAGCAGTGTGAGCCACCCGCGGCTGGCCTTGAATCCCATTATTCAAAGTTCCTTTGCAATAGTCAGTGCTTTCACTTGGTACATCTCACTCAAAACGGCACAACCGAACTGTCTTTTCTCCTCAATATAATTACTTATTTTGGGCTGAATTTCGAGGAACATCGCTCTCTGTCCTCGAAAGGCCCATTGATTAACACTAGTTTGTCCAAGACTCATTTTGTTTCTAAACCACTCGTTAATACAACTCTCATCTACACCATACTTTCTTCCTGCTGAGCGGTCGCCAATTTCTTCTGCTTCATATATTACAGGTAGTTTTTCATTCACGGTGAAAGACCTATGAGAACTTGTAGAAGCCATTACAATCAACAGGTGACTGGTAAACATATATTGCCCTTCAATGAAGGTTTTCTACTAGCCCACACCGCCCTGTGACCACGTGCAACACGCTTTAAGTTCGCGATATCGACCTTGATGCGAATATTACCTATGCCCCATTTTCAGCTAGCAATTTTTGTAAAAAATATGTGGGTTATATTCGAGTGTGGTTCTAAGATTCCCCATAAGTTGCTACACTAGTCTTTGATACTTGCCTGGATGCTTTAACGAGGAGCACTCTTCTCTAGAACTTTACTAGAGTGCCTGAACTCCAAAATAGACCAGAATTCATAGCTGAAGAACTACTAGTGTAGGAACTACTCGTAACAGATTAGATCACGAATGAGTAGGGGTGGATTGAGATGACCCAAAACCAATTGCTAAAAATGCACCTAACAGCAAAGAAAAATGACAAAAGTTTATGAAAAGCAAATCGGATGGTTAAATTGCACTGAGTTTGGGGGAATTTTATTAATTTTATTGGTTGTTAATTATAATAAATTCATTTCTAATGAACTTTACTGCATGTATTAGGGCAAATATTAAATTTTATTCGCATTCAAATATACATATTTCAAACCAATCGTATATTATTAAAAGATAGGATCAGTTAAACACTGAAAAATTACAATTTTGTATTAGAAATGTAAATAAGTTTCTATGATGTTCCAAAACGTCTGTTGTTAAATGGAATATCTTGCATGGTGCTTCTGGTTCAAGAGTACAATAATAACAGGAGCAACATTCCGAGCCTTGAAATCTGTGATTTCATCAATCTAAACAAAAACTGGCTAGAAAATTTTTGTTTGAACTGTACTTTACCAGGGAATCTGTCTTTAGTTATCGTGAAATTGGTCAGACTGACAATGGTGCTGATAAGCATTACAGAAGCTTAGATTACATGCAATGACTGACTTGACAATTTCTGAAGAAATATAATAAGCCACTTAGTAATTCTGTGGAAGAACATTTGTTGCATCTTGTAAGGATTATTTGAAGCAATTACCGTTAAAATAATATTAAAATTGATGTAATCAGCAACAATTTTTTTTTCTAAAATGATGGAAAAGGGTAAAATATGACTTATTAGTTGAAATCAATGAGTAATGGGGAAGAAAAGGCTATAAAAATGAGTTGTTTCCTTTTGTCATAATATAAAATTAATGTCTATACTTAAAGGCATTGTTCAAGTTGGGGTTTATCTGGGAGTTTTTTAGTGATCCTTAATTTAGTTCAGGTTTTCAAAAGTTTAAACAGAAATACTTGTTATTTTGGTTCTATAATGTACTAATAAGTTTCTCCTTTACAGAAGTGCCAGGAAAGGAAAGTTCTTCGGTCATCTGTCATAATTCAACAACATTAAGCTATGTACCTGTCATGAGTACAGTAACATACATAGTATACATAGGTGGTTATTATGAACATCCATATAGCTGTATAATTATTTGAAGAAATCCAGAATAGTTTTTTATTATGTTATATTTTTACTTATTTAACTTTGTACAAAGATTTTCATACTAGTTGATTTGAAATAGTTGAACAAGCATTGGTGCTGTTGTTTTTGACATTCAGGAGGAATTGTTTTCAGCCTGCTTTATTAATACTGTTTCAATAATATTAGTTTCTGAATCATTCTGAGTATTAACATTTGGTGAAAATCAGATCTGATATTTTGCTGTAGAATAATAATCTCTGCATTTAGCACATTTTTGCATTAGTCAACAAAAAGCTCTCTTCTCTAAGTATGTCCATGTGTGGTTTGTGCCTAATTTTTAAATTTTATTTTATATTTGTAAAAAAAAAAGGAAAGTCTAATAAAAAATATAAGGATTTTGTGTTTGAAGAATTTATTTAATTATTAAAGCATTGGAACTTCTGAAAAATTTGCCTTGGGACAGATGACATACTATATATCAGTTTTGAATACTGTTCTTTATTTCATTCAATCAGTTGCTGAAGAGAATGTAATGATTCAAAATAAGGTTTTATTTTAAGCTTTCCAAAAAAATGTTGATTTTGAATTTGGCTTATCACAATTATTCAGGAACAAATAAAAGTTGCATTGTCATGATGCTAAAGGTCTTGTCTTCAGAAACTTTATCTATACCACTGAAATTATTAAGGAGAGGATTGTCTCCTATATTATTTCAGTAGTATACATACCTTTTGCGGCTTTCGTATGCAACCAATCTTTATAAACGAGGTCTCTGTAGGAAGAGAGTTTCACGGAAACGTGATGTATTGCACTTTTATGTTAAAAATATGAAGGATTTGTTGAATAAAACACACCTAATTATTCACGTCAAGTGCAACCCGCAACACTAGGCTGCATTTTTATGAATCTATATCATTAAAATAACTCAAAACAAAGCATAGGACCTTAAAAACAAGTTGGGAGGCCCATGGCCTCAAAGAAATTTTCCTCTTACTGTAATCTATAGGAAGAGATCTGGAGCATTCTATTACATTTTTTGCTGATTCGACGCTTCTCGATTCTCTCCCACCTGTTCAGAGCCTGTATAATCTGTAACTATGTGAAAATACACTGATTACTTGATATTCTAGGCAATTGAATTATATGATTAGATTAGATTAGATTAGAGAATGTAATATGGGTTTCCCTCTGTTCGGTAATAAGTTAAATAAGGATAGTTTGTATTGACAGGGGTGTGTTGTATTGTTATCACTTACAAGGCGACGTATAGGATAAGTGTGGTTGCACTACACTCATGAAAAACAATCGTCAGTATCAATTGCTAATACTTCTAGTTGTGGTTGCTAGAGCAAATCTTCAATAAATGATTATGTAAATAAACCTCAAACCTTGTTAGTGCAAGCCATGATGTAAACAGAATGCATAAATATAAGATGGAGGAATCTAAGTATGACATCACGAACAAAAGATAGCCTCCAGTGCTAAGGCTTGTGATATCAGTGGTATTCGTAGTATTGGTAAGCACCGGACCCGCAAAAATGTAATAGGATGTCTAGTATTTAGATATTTCTCATTCTGTATATTTTGATGTGGGGACCGTTTCTTTGAGGCCTTTGGCCTCACAATTTCATGTTTAAGGCCTTAGAATGCCTTGTTTAGGAGTTAGTTAACTAGATTTTGACAATACTGTAGTGTTGCAGATTGAATTTTACATGAATATTTAGATGGATCTTTTCAACAAATCCATCATATTCATGGAGTCAAAGTGCAATTCGACAGGTCTCTGAAATTCTCTTTCGTTAGAGACTACATTTCTAAAGATTAGTGGCGTGTGAGAGCCACAAAAGGTATCTATACTGTGGCGGCACGATTATTACTTAACATTAATAATACGTAGTCGTAGAGAAGTGGGGTGGTGTGTTGACCGCTCGACTCTTCCGTCGCCGCCGGCGCGGTGCCCCCCATGGGATTTACGACCCCGGCCCGCGCATGTTCCGTCTTGTTTGGAATCGCTACCCTTTTCTGTGAGTGACTTTCCGGTCCTTTCCAGAAGGTTTATACAACCATAAACACCACGCCCGTCCAGCGAGGGGAAGCCCTAAGCCGTAAATGTAAAACTATTTATTAGAGCGAGCATTACATGACGCAATGAAAGGTTCAGAGCGCACATGTGTACGATAAATGCGAGAGAGAGAGGAAGAGTGCGCCTGGCCATGGAAAATTTTGGGAAATCCATGCTTCTGATTGGCAGGAAATTTAAAAGAACGTAATATCTCTGGGCCAATAGAATGACAGGTACCTGAAGGAAGGGTGAACGTGGCATAGGGCACTTGGTAGAACGATGACTTGATAGACAGGGCCGGTGGAGAGAGGACGCGCGCAAGCAGCGCTCCTGAGAACTTTATAAGTTCGCGAGTTTGGGAGTGAATTAGCGTCATCTACCGATTGAGCTACTGCCGGGCCTCGGCCGCCCGCGTCGATGACATTTTGGCTTTCCCACCGTGGGGCTCGATTTAGCAAATTTTTTATATCCCAGATAAGCGCCCTGAGATTTCTCATTCCAAATTTATTAATTTTTTAAATTTTGTTCTAGTCATTTTTAATTTTTTTTCTAACTTAATAATGGATGGAAGGACGTTGTCATGAAATTAACAAATTGTGGGCTTTTGATGATGTAATTTATGTGGTATTTTTTTTGTAAGTGTTATTGTTCTGTGTGTTGTGTTGTGTGGTTACCGTGTGCGCGTATTAAAACGAGTAAAATCGCGTAACATCAAAATGTTGGACGAATCGGGAGTCGATCTCGCGGGCTCAGATAGTTCGAGCGGTTCTCAAATACAGGGGGACAATAAAGACGACATCCGTCTCATTTTAAGTCAGTTAATCCAGGAACAGTTTCAAAAGATAAATGAAAGTATCAGAGAATCAAAAGTAGAACAGGAAGAACGGGATCGAAAATCAAAAGTAGAACAGGAAGAACGGGATCGAAAATCAAAAGTAGAACAGGAAGAACGGGATCGAAAATCAAAATTAGAACAGGAGGAACAGTTTCAAAAGATAAATGAAAGTATCAGGGAATCGAAAGTAGAACTTGCAGGCCAAATTTTAGAAAGCGCAAGGGAGACGGAAGAAAGATTCAATAAGCGATTTTCGGAACACGAAAAAAAATGTAATGAACGCTTTGATCAATTACAAAGCTGTTTCGACCAGCAGGCGAAGGAAATGA
Organism: Teleogryllus occipitalis; assembly: GCA_011170035.1. Classification (NCBI taxonomy): domain Eukaryota; kingdom Metazoa; phylum Arthropoda; class Insecta; order Orthoptera; family Gryllidae; genus Teleogryllus; species Teleogryllus occipitalis. The sequence continues at coordinate 5,379 of BLKR01004111.1, forward strand.
AACAATTAGAAAAGGGAGTAGATCGAGAAATAGGAAAATTGAAAGAACAGTTAGGAGAGCGATGCAGTGACATCGAAAGTCAGGTCGGGAAAATAGGCATGGAACTTAACCGCTCAGAGGCCGAAATTAAGGACCTTGAACTCCAAATGAGTAGTAAATTAAAAGGATGCGAGAATCAAATAGAATCTTCGGACGAATCTTTAGCAGGGAAAATTAAGTGCGTCAAACAAGAAATGCAGGAGGATTTGACTAGAATCGACCAAAAATTGAGTTCTGAAGTTAATCAGATCCCGAAAAAAGTAAATTTAATAGGGAGTACCATGGAAGACGAAGTCAAAGAAATAAGGGACAAATTAAAAGAAATAATTAAAGAGGAGATTGAAAAAGAAAGGGAATGTAACTCGGGGAATTCTTCCGCGGCGGGAGTGGGCCTAAAATTCTCTTGGGCCCCTCCGCAAAGTCTTTGCTTTGCAGGGTCACCGGATGAGAACCCGAAAATTTTTCTAGACAGGGCCGAGAACTATATGGCGTTGACGAAGGCCGTTCCGCCGTCGTTAAAACCGAAGTTCATGCAGGAGTTATTACGCGGAAACGCAGCGCACTGGCTGACGGCGCTTACTCCTTTCCCTAAAGATTACGACGAGTTTCGCACCACATTTTTAGCCACATTTTGGGGAGAACAAAAACGCTACGAGTTTGAACGTAAGATTCTTGAAAGTAGATGGAACAAACGCGACGACAAATCCTACTTAGACTACGCTATGGGGAAAATATCGGCGATAAAACTTTGTGACCCCCAGGCTAGTGACAAGAAAATTGTTTGGCTCCTAACTGCTCATTTTCCAAGTTATGTCCAAAATTTAATCAATAGTGTGGGATGCGAGAACCTGGACAGATTCCAAGAACTATTAGCACAGTTCGATCGTACTAGACCAGACTATTTTGATGATGATAGAGACAGAAATAACAGAAACTTTCAGGATGGAGGTTTTCGTAACCGCCAATCGTAGTACCAAAACGAGAAGACAGGATGCAGGCGAGAGCGAGAGGCGTCCTCCTTCGGGACCACCCGGTATTCGGTCAGACCATCCGCCCGACCGGAATTGTCACAACAACAATACTACTAATATAACCAGGCAGAGTTTGACAAACTAAAACCGTTTGGGTCCTATGGGTATCTTGGTCCCAAGCGAATTGTATCAGAGATACCATTTAATGAGACGTTATCCATCAGTTATGCGCTTCATGATCTCGGGGAGAATGACGATTCCTATGTTAAGAAACGTGCCCAGAAATGCCCTATTTTAGAATTTGAAATTACTAACATCCCAGTACGTGCCTTAGTTGATACAGGGAGTGAAATCAGCGCTATGTCCCGGAAACTGTATTCGCGTCTTATTAGTGAACGTATTCCGGTACCCACCCTACCGACGGTTAAATGTTACGTTGTCGGTATTGGAAATAAGAAGAGTAAACCCATTTCGAAACGGGCTCTAATTTCTTTTCAGGTAGGTGAGAGTTTATTTGACGTACCTTGTTTGATTATGGAGGATCTAAATCACGATATTATTTTGGGGGTTGATTTTTTGAAAGAAAATGAGGGGATAATTGATTTTTCGCGGGATATCATGAGTTTTGGTGGGGGTAAGGAAATTGTTATTGAAGATGACAGTGGGGACAAATTAGAACCAAGTATTCTGTGTGCGTCCTGGGATTCGGGGGATGACGTGAGTGAGGTCATCTGTCAGGGTTTGCAGCGTAATGACTTGTTAAATGACCATGAACGCTCCCAGCTGCAGCAAGTACTCATGAAATTTTTAGATGTCTTTGCCCGCCCTGTTCATCCTATAAAGGACTTTTGCTTTAGAATTCAGGTCACTGATGATACCCCCTTCAAAAAACATAACTATCCTATTCCGCAATCACTTAGGGGGAAAGTTGATGAAGCTATCAGGGAAATGATTAACGATGGGATTATCGAGAGAAGCGTTACGGCATATTTAAACCCAATAGTGGTTGTAAACAAGAAAGATGGGGGGGTTAGGATTTGTCTAGACGCCCGAAGAATCAATGAGGTAACAGTACCTGAAAATGAAGCGCCACAAAATTTAGATGAAATCTTATGGAAGTTTAATCAGACGAGTATTTTTTCAGCGCTTGATTTCTCTAGCTCGTACTGGCAAATCGCCATCCACCCGGATGATAGGAAATTCACTGGCTTCCTGTACAATGGATTGACCTATGTGTGGAAGCGGATGCCTTTCGGACTGAAAAATAGCGGCGCCGCCTTTATCAGATGTCTTGATGAGAAATTGGGGGATAAGATCAAACGGTTCGTGACACCTTATATTGATGACATTGTTATTTCCTCTCAGAATTTTAATGAACACCTCATACATTTAGAAAAACTCCTAGAATGCTTGCACAAACATAATATGAAATTAAATGTTAACAAGTCGCAATTTTGCACGTCACAAATTTCTTTTCTGGGGTATATTGTAAATACAGATGGAGTGCAGATTGACCCGAGTAAAGTTGAAGCTATTAATCAAGTTGCCAGACCACAAAATCAGAAACAATTAAAAGGATTCCTGGGCATGTGCGTGTACCAGTCTCGTTTTATTCCTGGTTACGGAATTCTCACCGCACCGTTATGCAACTTGCTCAGGAAAGGACAAAAATGGCACTGGACGGAGGAGCACGATAGGATATTTTTCAGGATCAAAGCGGCATTTAAAAATGCGATTATGATGAACCACCCAAATTTCGCGAAACCTTTTTACCTTCAGACAGATAGCTCTAACGTCGGCATTGGGTGTATGCTCACTCAGGTCGATGATGATAGCTCTGGGAACAAAATAGTCGCTGTCGCTAGTAGGGTACTAACTCCCAACGAACAATATTTCTTGGTTACAGAAAAAGAAGCGTTATCCGTGATTTGGGCTTTACAAAGGATGTTAGGATACCTTGCCGGGAGAAAGTTCTTTATTATTACTGACCATAAAGCATTAATTTTCCTGAAACGCTGTCACTGCTCCAACGCAAGACTGCTTCGGTGGGTTCTGTGGTTACAACAATTTGACTTTGAGATACAATATTGTGTAGGCAGAAATAATCTTATAGCTGATTTCTTAAGTAGACTCCCCTATTCAACTAATCACAAAGTCCAAGACGAAAATATCTTCCATGTCAACTTAATTAGCCTAGGAATCACACCTATTCCTGAGATGCAACCACGAGCACTTCAGGGCATGCAGGAAGAAGATCCCGTTATAGGCAGGGCAAAAAAGTTCATTAAGAGCCAGCTCGACCCGAGTGACTCTTTATTTTCTAAATTGGAGCAGGACCCCGAATTAATCAAGCTTTCGAATAACCTGGTGATGTTTCGGACTAAGCAACAGCCGACGGAGTATCGAATTTGGATACCTGCACAGATCACCAGTAAACTAATTACTCATGTGCATCAAAAATACGCTCATTTTGGTGGGAACAAAATTTTAAAGGTTTTGATGACTTTTGCATATTGGAAAAATATGGCTAGGCAGACTAGGACCACAGTGTCCAAATGTGAAATTTGCCAGAAAACAAAATTTCCGAACAGGTACTACGACGGACCCATGGGACATATCATTCCGACTGCACCGAACGAAATTGCTTGCCTTGACCTGTATGGGCCATTACCAACCGCACGATACGGGTACAAGCACGTCATGGTTGTTATAGATGCTTTTTCAAAATTCACTCTGCTCTACCCAATTACGAGACCTAACGCGCAAAACTGCCTTAAAGAAATGTGTTAGGTTCGCTCCTTTTCTCACGTGTATTAATGATATTCGCGTATTAATAAATTCAATTGACATTCTGCGGAGTTCTGTATTGTGTATCAAAATATTAAAGGCCAAACAGAAGTTGATAGTTTCAAAAATAAATTGACGAATTGATGACATGGTCCCAGGGAAACAGAACGGAAATAAATTGAGATAGAAGCAAAATATTGTTTTTTATGATAGCTCGAACATAGGAAACACTCCACTATACAATGGGTAGAAACAAAAATTTCTGAGGTACGTACTTGTAAATATCTGGGGGATAATAATTCGAAACAAACTCATCTGGGCTGATCACGTACGATATACTACACAGAAAGCTGGAAAGCTTGGAAAGCTTCTCATTTTGTTGTGCGAATATTACGGAAAGCTAACTGTAACACAAAAATGCAGGCTTACATTTCCTTGGTTCGTTCCTTAATGGAATACATAGTAGCTTGCTAGGATCCTAATAGGGAAGATCAGATTGAAGCGTTAAACCCAGTGCTGAAAAGAGCAGCTAAATTCACGAATAGAAACAACGGCGCAAATGTCAAATTAGAAACATTAGTTACACGTTTACTTTCTCGTATACATACGTAAATACCGAGTACGTCTCATATATACATATATACGTAATATACGTAGTATAGAAAGAGTTATGCAATACTGTTATGTAATGCTTTGTTTCAAAACGTCCGTCCGTCCGTCCGTCTATCAGTCCCTCTGTCAGGTGTACGTGAACAACACTAGGGCCTAAAACATGCATAGGATTTTTTCAAATTGAAAACCCCCTTTCGTTTGTTGAAGCTTTGAGATTTTGAAAAAAATTCTTTAAAATTGGGAGTACTTTAGCCCTCGGACATTTTCAAAATTTTCTCAGAAACGGCTCCTAAATTTTTCTTTAAATTTCTTGTAATAATACGCTTATAAAGGTGGCATAGGTCCGATTTTCAATAACTCTGTACTTTCGAAAATTTCAAAAGTTTAATTTTCTTCCAGCGTTTTCCTACAAGTACAAAATTGAAGGTAGATATATTTCCTTCAAGTACATTTTTTTCGCTAGTAAGTTCTTTCGTTAAAATCATGTAATTTTTTTGAAAATTTTAGTACTTTTCGTGCAATATTGAGAGCAATATGTGCAATTTTAAAAAATAACAAAAGTCAGATTTTCTCGAAAACAGCTTCAATTATTTTCTTTAAATCTTTGCTAGTGATAGTCGTAAATGCTCCCCATAAGATGACATAAACTCCATATTGCTCCATTTTTTGTTTTGTCGAAAATTACAAAAATTTAATTTTTAAAACTTTTTTTACGTCGTTAATTTTTACATTAGCGGAGATTTGTTCAGATTATTATATTAATGAGTACATGCGCTTTAAATAATGTTAGATAAAATTCCTCGAAAACTCAACAATTTTCTGTAAAAATGAGATAAAATTTCCGCATTTTGAAAAACGTGCTAAAGCCATTTTCTCAAAAAAAGTCTTTTTTTCAAACTCTACCAACCGATAGTGCTAATTATACAGTTTAATATGACGTTAAGTTAATTTTGGTTTATTGTTTTCTTCTTTCAAAAATTACACAAATGTATTTTTTTTTAAATATCTCTCACGAAGTTAATATGTACATTTTTATGAATTTTTGAACACTATTGCATTTGCGTGTTAACGTCCTTCAAATGTCTTCAAATGTAATTTTTCGAACATTCAAAACTTTTCTGTGAAAAGGAGTTTAAAATTTCGCATTTACAAAACGCTCAAACGCCATTTTCTTAAAAAAGGGCTCGAAATTTTTAATTGAAAATTGCAATTTAGAACGAAGTTTTACTCTTTTTAATACTTTTAAAGGAATATTGCGGTTCTACTATTAGGAAACCGAAAAGTTTGGAAAATTTAAAAGAAATGTATTTTGGGTGGCGATAGATGGTAGCTGGCAAGAGGATGGGGCAAGACAGTAAAGTCAGTCCACACGACGAAAATTTGAAAATATTACTATGAGAAAGTCTGTGCCATTCTGTTGGAGCACTAGTTATGTTTGTGTGAGTAAGGTGTTAGTTATGTTTAATAAGAATAAGTTCTGGGTCACATTCAGTTGAAAATCGACATTTAAACTCTTAGGAACGAAGACGTGAGAAATCGAACGTAGAATATTCATAATCTTACATTACTCATAATTTTGTTTTCTCCGTATTCACTTAAAATTCTTCAAGTTTTAATAAGCTCGAAGGCAATACTTGTTCGTAGGTTTTTACATCGATCTTTTACGTTACGACGTTAAACGTAACGTTACGTTACGACGTTAAACGTAACGTTACGTTACGACGTTAAACGTTCTCGACATCAAAAACGTGCCTTTTATCAACAGTATTATAAACCGCTTCCCATGACTCCTGCATCAAGTAATCAATGAATAATTTAATTTTACTTTTAGTAAACAATCTAGTCATACGTGTATTATTTATTGTGTCAGTGATCGCATTTCTTATAATGGTAAGAATTTGTGCATCGTGGTCACTGTATCCTAAATCTTTTGTTTCAACTTCACATTCTTGGCCTTGAACTGTTCAATACGGCAAAGTTTTAATTCTTAATTACTTAACATATCTATTGCTGAGAAAACACTGCTTTCTTGGCGATGAAAAGTTTCATTTGTCGATTAAGCACCGTCCATTCCACTATTACTTAAAAATCCAACTAATTTCGTGTCAGCACAAGTTTTTTCACCGTGTCGTCCTAATTCTATTTGTACCTTCGCGACACAATTTCGCCGTGGGTCCGTCTATAATCACGTTCATTTTTCTACTGTTAACTTCATACAATTCGTGTAAATCATTTATATCGGATCACGGCATATTCTAAATTAAAATTTTTACAAACAATTTCTTGTGCCAGTCACGGCCACACGTCCTACCTCCATCAGATCGAGACAAATTCTGACGCAAAATTTTCATCTATCTACCCTGCTTCTTTCTGCTCTTCACATGTTCTAATTGTTACTGCCCGAGTCCGATGCTAATTTGTCACCGGTAACTAAGCTATCGAAATTTTCTTATCTACACTAACAATGGAACTTTTATAAATGTAATTTATTATTTTTTCTAATATTTTAAATATTTTCTCAAACTCTTCTTTCTTGCTGTTTAATTACGGCTTCTGTCCCCAATGTCTCATTTCTATTTATTTTTCTTCGTATTTTCCCTTTTCTGGCATTCTGTCAACATTTTTATTTTTTTCCCCAAAATACCCAATAAGTATTTTAACCTACCTCAATATAAAATTTAGCAGAATGTCGAAGTGTACCTTAGATTCACAGTCAATTACTTCGAAAAATAAAACATCTCGCTTACTGCCTATACGCAAGGGGCAATACAAGCTTCACGATAAAAATATTTATGTTTTGGGATCTCTGCATTTTTCACCAACAAAATGAGTGCATAGATATTAATAAATAACCCTCTTTCAACTGTGACTACACAGGCCCACGCTCAAAATATTTGTATCGCCAAAGAGCTAATCTCTCCACATATTCCAGAAAAAATGATGCAGAACAAATTAAAACATGTTTGTATTTAATGCGTTATCTCTAAATGTGAAGTACTTAATATGAATGTCTATAAGAGACCATTTGCGCTTCAGAGGCACGTCCGCCAATGACAATGGTCGGCAAACGAAACATTGAATAACTTCAGCGTCAAATGAGAGTGTAGGCTTCTTCACGCCGCGACCTTCTCGCCATGCCAGTGGCATTTCGCTCCCGGAAGGCCGCAGCATGACGGCCGAAACGTGCAAGGCAAACTGTCCAGGGCGCGACGTCTCCCGAACCAACAAGCATCTATTTATTTATTTTATGTCAAAAAAACAGTGAAAACTGTATGACGTGCTATGGGAAGAAGTGAATTCTGTGCACGTTTTCAAAATTCTCTGATCCCTACACTAAGTCATATACTACTTGAATTTTCAATTAATTAAAAAACGCTCCGATGTAATAAAATCTATTTTCAAGGATAAATAAGCAATAAATTTTGGGCTCTTATCCATTATGTCCTTCGTCAAGGAATAATACTTTCTGCCCCGACAACATGGAAACAATTTGAATAACTATATATCCCACTGAATTCTAGAAGTCGTACTCAGATAATGAAGTTAACATTTATGTACAGAAGCAAAACAAGGGGCATCTGAGCTCTGAGCTCATTGGAGCAGGAAAACTGGACGAAAAGCCTGATCGAGATGGAGGTCATTGACTCAGAAGCTGCGATACAATACTTGCTACATATTGTTTAGAATTATACAATCCAAATGGTAAATACATTATTAATCTTATTACAAATTATTATTAATCTTAACTTTTGTGTCACTTTCCATTGTATCTGTGGAATAAAATTCTCTAATTGTTTTAAAATAAATGTTTTGTCCATTTTATGAGTATAGAAAATAAACCGGACATTGCAGCGTGGCGTTACTGCCCAGTGTTTTACAGTACCCAACCAGGAACCCGTGATGTCTGGAATTCGCTTAACCTCCGTAACTTCACGGTGCGTAGTTTAGGAATTCGGCTAGTGACGCCGGTTCAATCATTCAAATCTATTATGCCCAACTTGTTGCCATCTGATTCAAACTTCTACACATTTTCATCATTTTATTTAAATCGTGGGATCCTAATTTTTGTATTTCAATGTGTGGTAACCTTTTACAAATTTTAACAAAAAAATTAAGATTAGACCGATTTCTATGACGTAGAATGTTTCAAACTTCATACCAATCAGTAAGTAACCACCTAAATGCAATATAACAGCGTCATGAAAATATATAAAATGGTAACCATTCGTCGTATTTTAAGAATACAAGTTACGTAAATAAATATATGACTAGAGATAACCCGTTAATATTGGGAATAAATCTAACTTCTATGTTTACCCTGGCAATAACAATGTTTAAAAGATCCCATGTATTACCAATGAAGCTTGAATTTTTGATATTTTTTTATGATTTTGATAAATTAATTCATTGAAACTAACATACTTATTAGATTTGTCGCTCAGTAAATGCAAGAAATATCGACTTTTACTCAATATTTGACAAATGATAAAACCTATTACATTAAAATATATCACATAAAACAAGAAAAATATCAATATCTAAAAAATTGAAAACTAAAAAAATTAAAGGTCATCGCTGTTCATTAGAGCCGCCCCTTTTGGTAATGCTAGAGTTCATTATAATAAATAATTTTAATTCTTTAATACTAATTTACAGTTCTTCAATTTAGAAATTTTATTTATCAAATTCTTTGAATATACTTTAGCACCTCCCTGCAAACTGACTATGTTGGAGAATAGCCGTTTTTATTATTTAATTTGTTTTACTAATAATTTGACTCAAACTCCTTTTGATTGTTGCCCCCACGTAAGAAATAATTATGGCATGCAATTTTAAAGCTCATTCATGTCGAACATTATTTTATTCCGGTTCAATTTTCATGAAGGGTTAAGAACATAAAATGACCGTGTAACAATTAAATCAGACGAGGTTTATCTCGAGAAATGTTGTACCAAGATGGTGTAGCTGTTGTAATTAATGCGCCGCATTTTAATCTTGAAAATGGATTGTCACCCAGTACAAATATTTGATTCCATCGACCTTTCGTTATCCAGATGCCCTAACTAAGCTATTGAATCGAACATTTCATTCGGAACAATTTAACGAACGTCTAGCGATCAGCATTCGTATAAACGACACAAGTGTTCTCGTAAGCGCATTACTGAAATCAAATGCTTGTGCGTGCAGTATTACTTCCATCAATATATTGTATTTTTTAATATTAAAGAAAACGTAACACGTAAAATATGTTATAGACTCAGTCTATGCTACAGCTCTGCTGAACAGCAGCATACATGGGCGCTTGAACGGTTGCAGTGAATTTTGCTTCGAGTTTTTATTTACACTCATATTTGCAAATAATATAATACGCATTACTTACAGTTTTTCTCCTACAAACACTTTTGAAGCTCTCTCAGGTGCAATAGGAATTACTCCACACAACCAAAACGAAACCCCAGTTTTCAACCGTCAGTTGTGAAAAAGTACTTCATGGTAAGATGGCCTCATGTCCGTGCGTTCCACTGCGCTGAAATAAAGTGAAAAAATGTTGCTAGCATCTGCCGCTGAGGACAGGAGCGCTGCCATCGCGATACTCCCGTAAGAAAACATAGTGCTTCCAAATAACGATGGATTATTTACGATATCTATCTTGTTGCAATGACAGTAATTTCATCTAATTGACTACTTATTTATTGTTATTCGTAGTAAATATTTTCATTTGAATCCATTTAATACAGCTACTCGATACTATTCTATCCGTTAGCGTTGCACTGTGGGAAATATAGGAGACGCTGAGAAAGAGCGCAAATTTCAAATCATAAGGGTTATAGTGTTAAACATTGTTCCTGCGGTGAAGATTTACAGTGGTGTGTGCATGCTTTAGGGCTTTACCAAACTAAGAAGCCAATCTGCAAACAATTGACAGAATTTTAACAATTTGTCAATAATTCATTGTTCTATTAATGATTCATGGTTCGAGCCTATGTACATTGGATTTTATGTTTTGTATGCCCAACAAAATGAAATATTAAAAGGAAGTCATTTGTCAACTTCTTCCACACATTCTTAATCTTTATATGAATTCTGTGTAATTGTGAATTGAAAAGTGACTTATTATTTTAATACCTGCTTTCTAATCATATCAAAACTCCTAAACGGATGATAATTTTGGATGCAAATACTATAATATTGTTTTTAAGAATAAAAATATATGATATTTATAAGTGCTAGGCCCAGCCAGTCGTCCCTAAACCAACATTTTCTGTAATTTTGTTTTCAAACAATTACCACATTTTTTTAGATCAAATCCAAAGGAGAATAATTTTCATTTGAATTACATTTTATATTTGCAATTAATAATAAAAAATATTACTTCAAAAACATTTACAAGTAGGGTGACAGAACAGATAGTGATCTTTCCCCTGAAATCGTTTCAGAAACTGCTCTGATTTTTCTTTTCAATTATGATTTATTTCTAACTATTAAAATTTCCTAGTTTTGTAAGAACATCTTACGTTTTGTATTTCATGATAATTAACGAAGATGTTATTTCAAAAGCGTTAATGGATAGGATGTCTGAATAGAAAGTTGCCCTATCCCTGATATCCTATCTGAATCTTCCTCTAATTTGTTATTTCAATTGTGATTAGTTTCCAAGTATTAGAACCTTCTAATTTTGTTGTAACTTATTACATTTTATATTTCAAAACAACATTTATACAATGTTTGATTTCAAATCATTTATGTATTTCTGAGCATACAGGAAACATAAAAAGTGAACACAAATAGGGTTGTCTGAACAGAAAGTGGTTCTCCTGAAATACTTTCTGGTTCTTCCTTTGATTTGTTATTTCAATTGTGGTTTGTTTCCAATTAATAGAACTTTCCAACTTTTTTGGATAATGTTACGTGGATCATGTGTTTCAAAGTTACATTTACACAATATAAAATTTCAAAAACTTTTATGAATATCTGAACATTTAGGGTCTCAACGCACATGGGTGGTGTGTGTGACCACAAAGTGGTTCTTCTGAAATCATTTCTGGTTTTTCTCCTTATTTGTAACATCAGTTGTGATTTGTTTCCAACTAATAGAACTTTCCTATTATTTTTGGATCATTTTCCATTTTATTTTTCAAAGTAACATTTAAACAAAATAAAATTTCAATGGGAAAATATTTGAAATCCTTTGTGGTTTTCAATTATGGTTTATTTTCAATTATTTGAACTTTATAGTTTTTCGAGAATATATGAATAAGATAACTACAGAAATATATAAAATAACTACTTTCTATGATATCTTGTTATGAAGAAATCGTTATTTAATACCTTTTATTGTTATTCGCTGTGTCTTTAATTGTGTGTTATCTTTAATAGAGTAAAGTGCGTGTGGAACCAAAATATATCAGAATGAAATATATATGTCTTGCAATTAACAAAGTATATTTTATAAAGGTGTGAAGTATTAGAAAAAAAATAATGATTATATTTTCGTCTTTAAATTACTCTTTTGGGTACAAAATAGTACTAATGTGTGAGTGGAAGCACATCTAACAAGAAGTTCTAAAACTTATAGCTTACAAAACTTGAATCACTTTTCGAACCAAGTTCCTTTGGATTTACTCTGGCGAAAATGCTGCTTTTTCGACAGAAAAGCTAGTTGTTGTGAGAGTTGATACCACAAACGGGACCTTTTTTATTTCTTCTGTATATAGTAAATTACTTTTTCTAATGCCGTGTGTAGTTAGAATCTGTTTTGTGGGTTCTCGACATCAAAAACGTGCTTTCCGACCCTCCGTCCGTCTGGGAACAACACTAGCGCCTAAACCAGGGGTGTTCAACTTGCAAGGCCTCTAGAGCCACAACTTAAACCTTTAATATCGTATGTTTCTTACTCTGGCGATCCTCACATAACTTCCCCATGATGTTGATCGCGGCACTTTGCCTGGTTTCTTGGAAAAAAGGGAAGGGGAACGGAACCAAGCGTGATATCAAGCCGTACCGTGCATAACGCAGTGAATCAAATTGGGATGATTTTTAATTTCTGAATTTACTAAAAATTTCCTTTATCAAACTTTCTCTTTTTACACTAAAGAAGGGTGGGCCAGAGCGTGGCTTGGGTGCTTGGGGCGCAATGTTCTCGTCCGACATAGTCGCACGGGACTTTCACTTTTCACTAATAACTGGGGGGGGGGGCGGAGTTTGTTGACCTCAAATATCGCCGAAAATGGTCCATGAAATGCGCTTAAAATGTATTGAAAATTTCTTAAAAACAAAGAGAAATGTCATTAAGATATTATTAAAACCAGTTCGGATGAATAACTCAAACTGTTGGATATGTTACTGATGTAACCGTTCGTTCAAGTGAACTCAGCTTGCAAACCTTTGGTTTGCACTGTTCTTTAACAGGAAATCTCTGTCTTAAGTTATCCCTAAATCGGTCGGACTGACAATGACATTGACAGACGTCACAGGAAACTTAGATTACCAATACAGCGGATGACATTACGATTTCTGAGCGGAGAAATCGAATAGGCAACTCCGGAATTCTGTGGAGAACATTTTTTTTATCTCGTAAACATTATTTGAAGTACCATTAAACTGCTATGAAAATCGATGAAATCAGCGAAAAATTCATTAAAAATGACGAAAAATGTAAAATATGACTTAATAGATGAAATCGACGAAAAATGTCGAAAAGACATAAAAAAGTGTCATTTCCTTATGCGATAAAATAAAATTAATTTCTATACTAAACGGCATTGTTCTAAAGTAAAAAAAAACAATTCATTAAAATCCACACCCTTTGGCGGGCCACATAAATGACAAGAGGGTCCGCATGCACCCGCGAGCCGCCACCCCGTTCTAAACAGGATTTCCGCCAAATTTGATACTCCCCTATCGATCGATGGAGTGATATCGTGAAACCATGAATTGGAAACGGGCAGTTAATTTTTTTGCGAGGAAACTTTAAAAAATCGAATGCCATTTTCTAAAATTTTCTCAAACCTCGTTCCAATGTTTTCGAATACATGAATCTACACTAATGAAAATGGCGTTTGTCGGATTTTCTTTAACATCCCTGAATATTAAAAAAATTGAAAAGTGAAATATTTTTTGGATCCCTCTCACAACCACATTATTGAAGATTTTAGAATGACATCCTTCAAAATTAATTATCTAAAAATAGAAGGTATATTTGCGTCAAAATATATTTTTTCGCGTAATTTTGAGTTAAATAGAATCAATTAAAAAGTACGTAAACAAGACGTACCCCACAAAAGCTTCAATTTTTTTAAAAAAATTGTTTCCTCAAAAAAAGCAAGTTTCACTTAATAATTTGGTATTTCATTTATTTCAAAAATTCTAAAAGTCCAAAAATGACTAAAGTAATGTTTTTGAATTTGTCCAGCTTCTATATTAGAGCTGCAGATTTTTTATAATGCAATTTTTTAAAATATAAGACCTTTAAATTATTTTGGGTTAATGTTTTTGAAGTTCGCTCTTCCGTAATTTTGAGTTTCACGATTACAAAGTTCTATTTTTTTCAACCTCTTCAACACCTTTAACTCTGAAGTTGGACATTTCTTTCTTATTACATTATATATTCAAGATCGAATATTTTCCATATTCGATCTTAAATATCATGTTAAGAACAAAGTATTAATCGAACCCTGGAGCTAGACCATATACTACTAATTACTATAATTTTAATAACCTCACTAATATTAATAACAATATGTAAATCTAGTGAGGGGAATATAATTCGCAATGCTCTGTGATTTACAAAAACAATTATTAGTCAAATATGCCAAATAGGACGGAATGGATAAGTAATTCCAATGCTTCATATATTAAATTACTCGAATAATTCTATTGTTTCGAAAATGTATATCTCGAACAATTTTACTTTATTTTTTATTTTCAGACATTGAACTATCTCATGTAAATATGGTTTCGTAAAATCCTTCTAACATGGTTAATCCTATCCCTTAGAATATATGTCTTTCTCCCTCCATACGTCACATAGTTTTTGACTGGTTTTGACTAAATAAATAAATAAAATAAATATTCTGACATTAATTAATCTAAATGACAGATACTTATAATCATAATACTATTTTAATAATTTTAACGTAAATAAACCGTGATAACCAGAGATAGAGGAAACAATCTTGAGAAATCTAAAAACTTGAATAATTCCAATATTTCGAGAATCCGACGATTAGAACAATACTCTCTCGACAAATCCAAGTGTTTTGCCTAATTCTATTATGGAGAATTATCTCGAACTATTATAAGAATACACTACAATCCTAGTGTTTTGGATTATCCTAGCTGTTGCGGCGATATGCGAGAAGTTATATCGCGCGCCAATTCGGCAGCGCGGGACGCCGGCTACGGAAGGCAGCAGGGCCACGAACCGGCGCGAAGACCGCCCAATGAGGAGTGAGCGGCCGGCGAGCGGATCTGTAGGCCCGAGGCGAATCTGCGACGCGGAGCGCTTCTTAACGGGCCGCACCGGCCGGAGGGGCACTCAGTAGTGAAGTGTGATCCTGAAGCGAAGTAGTGACTGTGACCCTAGTGCGAACTCTGCGACGTAATTGGTATTCTCTCTCCGGCGATTTTTGGACGACAGTGCGCGACTTTTGGGACATCTACTGGATTTTGGAACACCACTGCTTTGTACTACGGACTACGCTTTTGGATACTTGTAAACTAGATCACGCCTGTAAACGTTGAACCAATAAATTGTTATTATTGACTTGTGTCTTTTCACGTACATAACACTAGCTGTTTCGAATATTCCTAGTGTCACGAATAATTCTAGTCACGGATAATCTTTTCACATATGATAATCCTATTACCTATGTTAACACTACTGCTTCTGATAAAGCATCCTTTTTTGAGCATTCTGATATCTAATTTGAATGAAAGATGATAATTATAATTATATAGCGACATGTTAATACTTTTTTGTTATTTACGTTAGTAAACACGCACTTAGCCCCTTAGCAACCAACCATCTAAATACTGCTTTAAGAGCGCGTCCATAGCAACGGCCGCTAAAATATTTTTAATGGACTCTCGCTCATTTTAGCGGCCGTTGCTATGAACACTATGGACTCTCGGGTTTAGATTTTGTCAGAGCTTATAAATCTTGGGATAATTATGACGTTGACACGAAACACAATTTTTGGGAATAAGAGCAAACAACATTTATTTTTTAATTATTTTGGTACAGATATATTGAAAGTACAATTTTTGAATTTTCCGCTCATTATAATACCGCTTCAGGTTGTTACATTTACATCTTCATTACTATTACAGCAAACCGATTCTGAAATTGTTTTTGTGGGCTTATGATTTATTATCTTATTTGCGATCTCCAACCGGTGGTATTCTGACTCAGCTATGTTTCAATGTTTTCGATCTTTCGTTAATAAATGCAAGCATTATGTCTTCATTTACCCCTCGCACATTCCTTTTAATTCGCCAATTACAAAATAAATCATACGTTTTCTCATAACTAGTTAGTGATTTAGAAGGCATTAAACTGGAGCCTGCAGCTTCTGCTTCCTTCAGAATATCATCTGGCATGAAAATATCTTCAAATAACTCGAAATTCCCAGAAATTTTTCCAAATCTGCTTGCATTAGTAGAAAAAACATTCAACTGTCTGATCACAAACAAAGCATCCAGTACCACCAACCCTTGCTACAGAAAATGAAGAGTAATGACAATTCTGAACTCGTGAAAGTGATAAAAGTTTATTTTTAATAAGCGATAAACTAAAATAACAAAAAGCATTGTATGTAACTCGTCCTCTATTAGTCTTTAAGGACTTAGCCGGAGGGTTAACTACTCGGCTTCGCTATCGCTCCGCCTCGCAGTTAACCTTCCGGCTGCGTCCTTAAAGACTCTTTTAGAGGACTCGTGACATAAATATCTATTAATAAGCCTAATAATCCTAGCGCAGGCAACATAATTCTCGGGGCACTTCAATCCTGGGCCACGCGCGCTCGCGATCGACGCGACTGGAATAAAACGCGTCTCCCGCCGGACGCGCGCGCTATTAACACCTATCAGTGGTCCCCGCGGTCGTTAATCAGCATTCTATCCCGCCAAATCCAGCTGCCGCCGCGAATATATGGCGCCCCACGTTGGGCAGGTAAGCTTATCGCACCGGCGCGGCGGATCGCCCGGCAGTCTGCGCCCCAAGTCTTCTCTTGCTTTGGGACGCGGCGGTCTTTTTCCCCTGTCTAGTGGAGAGTGCCCCACGTTCACTGCAAGTGTGAAGTATAACTACGCGTGAAGACGGCTGGTTGATTGATTGATTGATTTTTTCGTGCTTCCGGGCGCGTCAAATGCTTTGATCGCTAGTCCCGTAATTGTAGTGCATGTTCCCCCGGGAGATGGTGGTGATCTTCACCCGCTGGATGGCGAGATCCGGCGCCGACCTACCGTCGGCTAGTGGGGTTTCCCCCAAACGAGGACTCTCCCACCAGCAGGGCACCGCCGCAGCCGGGACAAGCTCTAAGCTCCTGACCGGTCTCCCTGAATATGTGGTAATGTAGTGCATGTTAGTGTAAGTGTGTGTATTAGGGGAGAGGATAGGACAAGGAAGAGGAAGGAAAGATCGCGCGCGGTCCGTGGTCTGTTTGGTAGGATGCTGCTTCGGCATTCGCCTGGTGTTGATCGGACAAACCACGGAAAACTACCGATGAGGGCAGCCGACCGCTAGAATTCTCCTCCAGACAGCGACTGAATTCGACCTAGCAGAAAAGCTAGTATCGAAAATTCTGCCGGCGTCAGAGGACCTCTCGGTCAGAGGCACTGAAGTGACATTAGTTGATGCACTGAGCTACCACTCCCGGTACGTTGGCTGGTTGTGTATCATTAAAGTATTGACATTTTTGCCCATTTTTTAATGGAATTATTCTGCTCTTGGTAACGTGCTGGCCTCGGAGAGGCGCGGGTTGGAGCTGTGTCCGAGTAAACCAAGCCGATGGCTCCGGATTCGTGTGACGCGAAGGGCTTCCATGTTTGTACTGTGCGATTGTGGCACGATTGACTTTTCATACCACCATGAATATCACCTGAATAATCGTTGGTCATTACTCCCTTGGAGTAGTGAATGTTCTATTGCGGAGGTGGTGATTTCACCTCCGGTGGATGGTGAGTCCCAAGTTCGACCTTTACGTCGGCTTGCAGGGTATTTGCTCCCGTAGATATCTCCCCCAGCTGGGCATCGCCACAGCCGAACAACAAACTGAAGGCCTCCGACTAGTCTCCCGACATGTGTGGTAGTGTGGTGCATGTAAGTGTGTTTGTGTAAGAAGGAGAGACATGGAAGACGAAGGAAAGATCGCGCGCGGTTCATGGCCTTTTTGTTAAGCTACTTCTTCAGCATTCGCCTGGTATTGATCGAAAAAAAACATGGAAAACTGCTTATCTGAGCAGCCAGACTCTAAAAGTCGTGTACAGATAACGGCTGAAATCGATCTAATGGTCTAGCTAGTTGGAAATCCACCGACGTCGGAACACGAATCTTGGGACCTTCCGATCAGAGTTGCTGCAGGGATTGCAACAACGTTGGCTCTGAGCTACGTGAACTGTAACGAATGTACTGAGCCGATCACATTATACACAGTATTAGTACGAATGCTTAAATAGAAGGAATGCAAAGCCTAATGTGAGGCATGTAGTGTGCGAAATAGTCTTCTCATCCGGATTACCTCTCCTTACGACACATCTATAGACGTACCCCATGCAACACAATCTAGAGGGTGAGTGTTGTTTCTATGTAGTGTTTTCGTGATCAATTGTATTTCCTGTTGGTGATATAAAAAACAATCGATATGGCCTC
This sequence comes from Teleogryllus occipitalis, assembly GCA_011170035.1. Lineage (NCBI taxonomy): Eukaryota > Metazoa > Arthropoda > Insecta > Orthoptera > Gryllidae > Teleogryllus > Teleogryllus occipitalis. The sequence continues at coordinate 23,658 of BLKR01004111.1, forward strand.
GGAGAACACCTCCCAGCCGGAATCTGAATTTATAATGGATTCGTCTACTACACGTCAAGCTGAACTACAAACTCAGCTGCGTCTTCAACAACAATATCAGCAGCAGCAGCAACAACAACTCATTTTACATCAGATACCACAAGGTACAGTGATAGCAATGCCATTTCCCTTTTTTCCTCCTGCCGTACAGCCTTCAAGTTCAAGTTCAACCGATGTAACAAATTCAGAACTTAATCGAACAACCCACGGTAATTCAAGTAGTGACAGCAACACTCATAAATGGCAAGTTGTTGTAAGCAAGCGTAAGAGATGTAAATCTCACAGCCCTGAAAGTCATAAACAATCAAAACGTCAAAGTGAAAATATAAGTGGCATACTATCATGCAATAGATTTGCAGATCTCGAACTAATTAATGACGATGAATCCAATGATAAAGTAATCGATGAAAGTTCCAAATCCAGCAACATTCAGAAGGTGCAAAAACCACCGCCAATATTTATCCCTGGGGTAAATGACTTTCACGCAATGTCAGAAACTTTACAAAAAGTCGTGAAGATGGAAGAATTCTACTGCAAGCTTGTAGGTCAAGATAAATTGAAAATCTTACCGGCAACAACAGAAGCTTATCGATCACTTATTAAATACCTTACTAAAGAGAAAATTGAGTTCCACAGCTATCAGCTAAAACAAGAAAGAGCATTTAGGATAGTCTTAAAAAATATGCATCCTACAATAAATATTGATGAACTGAAAGCAGAAATAGAAGAAAACGGTCATACTGTAAGAAACATTCATAACTGCAAACACCGTGTAACAAAAGCTCCCTTACCGGTATTTTTTATTGATTTGGAACCAAAAGATAATAACAAAGACATTTATAAATTGCAGTACCTTCAAAATACCAAAATAATAATTGAATCTCCAAGAGTAAAGCGAGATCTTGTGCAATGCCATCGCTGCCAAAGTTGGGAGCACACGAAGCACTACTGCAAACATCCTTATCGGTGCGTAGTATGCGGCGAGAATCACGATAGCAGAACTTGGGATAACAAGAAAAACAAGACGAAGCCTGCAAAATGCGCCCTTTGTGAAGGTCCCCATACAGCAAGTTAAAAAGGATGTGAAATTTATAAAAAAATACGCAATAAAAATATTCACAAGCGTCTAAAATTCCACAAGATTCAAACTCCAGTGCTTCACAAAACAATATGAACACAGGTCAAGAAAACTTCCCACCTACTTCGATAAATAATTTCCATCAGCGTAGTACTTATGCACAAGCACTGAAAAACTCACAAAAGAAGGATAGTCTGAACAACAATGCAACAAACACGGAGTCCAATACTCAAATATTTTCAATAATACAACAGACTTTCGAAAGATTTGAAACTATACTCAACAGACAAGCAGAACAAATAAGTGCACTTTTAAATCTCGTGTCAAAACTGCTAACTAAATAATGAACAAATCATATAAGATAGCAGCTTGGAACGCCAATGGCTTGCTACAACACCGAGAAGAAGTCAAGTGTTTTCTACAGTTAACAAATACGGATATCATGCTCATTTCAGAAACTCATTTCACCTACAAAAGTTTTTTCTCGCTTCAAGGATACATGTATTATACAAATCATCCGGATGGTACAGCACATGGAGGAACAGCTATTCGGGAAAAAATTAAACATCACTTAAATTCTCAATTTAACACCACGTATTTGCAGGCAACATCCATTCAAGTAAGAGATGCATTCGGAACATTGAATATTGCAGCAATATACTGCCCTCCGAAGCATAAAATCCAGAGTTCACAATTCGCAAGCTTCTTCAGAACACTTGGACCAAGATTTATTTCTGGCGGTGACTACAATTCTAAACATCCATTATGGGGCTCCAGACTAACCTCCCCGAAAGGTAAATCTCTATATGAAACTATAATAAACGAAAAATTATCCTGGTTCTCTTCTGGCCAACCCACTTACTGGCCGACAGACACTAACAAAATTCCTGATGTATTAGATTTCTTTATTGTAAAAGGAGTTAACCAAAGTTACATTCACACCTACTGGTCACAAGATCTATCGTCTGATCATTCACCGATTCTACTAGTCATTAGCTCAATCATTATTGAAGACAATAAGCAAACCTCAATCCACAACAATAGAACAGATTGGAAATATTTCTCAGAATGGCTAACTAATAACAGCACAGCTAATCTACCATTGAAAACTGCTTTCGACATAAATGAAGCTATAGAATATGTAACCAGACAACTCCATCAAGCTGCGTGGCATTCTACACCAGAAATAAAGCAAAACAAAAAGCTATATATCCCACAAGTAATAAGAGAAAAGGTGAAATCAAAACGTAAATTAAAGAAACAATGGCAAATCACTAAAGACCCAGCAGTCAAAAGAAGACTAAATTCAGCTTCGCAAAACCTCAAAAGATTACTTCAAGAATATCGAAACCACGCCGTACAACATAAACTCACAAAATTGATTCCGAATTCGAACTCAGAGTATTCTCTTTGGAAATCTACTAAATACTTGAAGAGACGACACATGGGCTAAAACCGACGAAGAAAAAACTGAATGCTTCGCGTCCCATTTCTCTAACATCTTTCAACCATTTCCTTCACAAATATCTGCTACACAAGAGGAAGAAATTTACAACTTCTTAGATTCACCACTGCAACTAGCTCCCCAAATCAAATCCGTAAGTGCTCGAGAAGTTGAAACAACAATCAAGAATTTACCAACTAAAAAAGCTCCCGGATACGATATGATTTCAGCAACAATTCTACACCATCTACCAAGAAAACTAATAGCCTTACTTACTTCCATCTTCAATGCCATCCTAAGACTAGGACACTGCCCTGATCAATGGAAAATCGCTCAAGTAATAGTCATCCCTAAGCCCGGCAAACCAACACATGAAGTTGTATCATACAGACCTATTAGTCTACTGCCAATATTATCAAAAGTTTTTGAAAAACTGCTTCTGTCACGTTTAAATCCACTTCTACAAGAAAATGAAATAATACCTCATCATCAGTTTGGGTTTAGACAACAACATTCGACTGTAGAACAAATTCATCGAGTAGTAAACGAAATTAGTGAATCGCTAGAAAATAAAGAATATTGTTCTGCTGTATTTCTAGACGTAAGCCAGGCTTTCGATAACGTTTGGCACCCAGGTCTATTGTATAAAATTAAGAAAAATCTACCGTATCCTTACTATCACTTGTTAAAATCGTATCTTACAGAGAGATATTTTCAAATAAAATTTAACGATGAAACTTCAAAACTTATCCCTATAAAATCGGGAGTGCCTCAAGGAAGTGTGCTTGCACCTTTCCTTTATTCATTATATACTGCCGACATCCCATCATCTGTAAACGCATTGACAGCAACATACGCGGACGACACAGCCATCTTAGCTCGACATGAAGATCCAGCAGAAGCATCTCGTCTCGTAGAAGAACATCTGCAATCCATCCATAAGTGGCAGAAACGCTGGCGCCTCAAGATCAATGACAAGAAGTCTGTCCAAGTCACCTTTAGTCAGAAGCACGAAACGTATCCACCTATAAAAATCGGATCGCAATGTATTCCTCAAAATGACTTGGCAAAATATCTCGGACTTACTCTGGACAGAAGACTGACATGGAAAATACATATAAAGAAGAAAAGAAAAGAATTAGACCTAAAACTTAGAAGGTTAAACTGGCTACTTGGAAGAAAATCATCGTTAAGCATCGCAAACAAAGTAATTATGTATAAAGCAATATTAAAACCAGTATGGACATATGGAATTCAACTTTGGGGAACAGCTCAAAATTCTAATGTTGAAATATTACAACGCTTCCAGTCTATAGCCTTAAGAAAATTTGTAAATGCCCCCTGGTACGTAACGAATGCAACATTACACAAAGACTTACAGATTCCAACTATAAAAGAAGAAATCAAGAATACCAGTGCAAAATACCTACAAAGACTACATAATCATCCGAATATTCTAGCCATCAACTTACTAGACAATAGTGACTCCTACAGACGACTTCAGCGCCATCATACTCTTGACCTTCCACATCGACTTTAAATTATTCATTTCAGAAAAATTAATTAATAGTTAATTTGTATTAATAATGTATCATTGGTGGAGTACGGTCATGGGATTTTACTCCTCTCATGTATTTGTTTATGTAAATCTATGTAATTTTGCCAAAAGTTTGTTCACAAACAAATTGCAAAATAAAATATAATTAAAAAAAATGACACCGACACCGAACTAGTGATTGCATTACATTCAAACCCGGGGCGGGAGGCCATCGGCAGTTAATGGTTGGGGGGCGGGGCTGCTACACATGTCAAAAGCCATCAAAAGTGTAGCATACGCACAAGGAAATGTATTTTTCTGTGTTCGTCTTTGGCAGTTCCGGAGAGTATGAAATGAATGCGTCAGGTAAAAAGGTGACGGAGGTGATCACAAAGCAAAAGAATCATCGTAGGAGGACGCGAGGGGGACAGAGGAAGACGCAGAGAGCGGGTCGGAACGCGTGTCGGATTTTTCCAGAATTTAAACTCTTGGAAGCCCCCTCCGCGAGGGAAAGGCACGATACCTCCTGAACTATTAGCCTTAACAATTCATACTCTATGCCAAAATTTGCTCCTAAACTTTGCTAAGTGTAATCTGCAATAAAAAAAATTTGCCGCGGACGGGTTAGTTTACAATACCAGGGTTCCAACACCAGAATTTAAACTCTTGGAAGCTCCCACCGCGAGGAAAAGGCACGATACCTCCTGAACTGCTAGCATTCATACTCTATGCCAAAATTTGCTCCTAAACGCTGCTAATTGTAGTCTGCAATAAAAAAATTTGCCGCGGACCGGTTAGTTTAAAATACCCAGGTTTGAACCACAGAATTTAAACTCTTGGAAGCCCCTCCGCGAGGAAAAGGCACGGTACCTCCCAAACTAAAACCCGTAACAATTCATAATCTATGCCAAAATTTGCTCCTAAATGTTGCTAATTGTAATCTGCAATCAAAAAATTTGCCGCGGACCGGTTAGTTTAAAATACCCAGGTTCGAACTAGGGATGTGCCCTTAACTGCTTAACTGTTATTTCTTAACAGTAAACTGTTCGAAACTGTTACGCGAAATAACAGTTATTTCATTTACCCTGTTATTGGCTGTTATCGCTTCAAAGTCATTGTCCTGCGACCTGTTGGGCACCAACCGAACTATAGGCTTTCGCGGCAACCGTTTTGTACGATAACAGCTTAACTGCAGTCTACCCGTTGTGATTCATAAGTGTTAAGAGTTGCCGCCAACTCTCAAGTAGTCGTTGCCCTGTCAATTATCAGTCTATTAGTTGTTCAAATAGCTTGTGATTTTTAATTTATTGTTTATTTACTTTAGTAAAGTGTAGTAGTAGTAGTTGTTGTGTTAGTATTAGCGAAGTGTAGTAATTAAAAAATATATTATTCCATTTCAAAATAAAGTTTTTTGTGTGAACGTGAAATCCGAAATGAGTTCTGTAAACAAACGGTCCAAATGAAGCATTGTGGGGAACTACTTCACTCCTGTGGACGATGATAAAAAAATTGCTTCTTGCAATGTTTGCAAAAACAAAATTTCGTATGCAAGTACTGTTACAAATATGAAATCACATCTTCAAAAGAAACATCCTACAATAAATGTTGGTGCTGATATTCGACTTCCTGCGGTTCAAACCATAATATCATCAGCAGACACAGCAACTACCCTGTCATCTTCAACTTCAGTATCTTGTGAAACACCTTCAACTCTTCAGATTCATCAACCTTCACCTTCCAATTCATTTTCTCATTCAGTCTCACACACCCAATCACAGGTTACACCTTACCTCCCCAGAAAAATCAGTGAAGCACAGAGAAAGAAAATTGACAGGCATTTAATGAACCTCTTCATTGTTGATTTCCAACGTTTCTCAATAGTAAATGACTCTGGTTTTGTGGAATTTGTACATGCATTAAATCCATCATATCAATTGCCTAGCAGAAAAACTATTACAAAAGCATATCTTCCTGCAACATTTGAACAGTGTCTAAACAATGTCAAGGAAAAATTGTGTTTGGTGGAAAGTGCTTGCATAACTACAGACTGTTGAACTTCAAGAAATAATGAAAGTTACTTGCCTGTAACTGCTCATTTTATTTCTGATGATTTTGAGTAATGTTCGGCTCTCTTGGATTGTGTGAGCATCAGTGGATCTCACACCAGCAGCAATCTAGCTGAAGAAATAAGGATCATACTTCAGAATTTTAATTTAATGAAAAAAGTTTTCATTGTTGTAACAGACAATGCTTCTAACATGAAGGGTGCAATTACTGAATTCCTAAACTTAGATCAGTTTAGCTGTTATGCACACACCTTAAATTTAATTGTTCAAGATGCACTGAAACAAATAAAGGATATCCATGAGAAAATTAAAAACATAGTCCAACATTTCAAAAGAGGTTCTGTAGCAAATGAAAAATTAATTAATTATCAAAAAAGCTCTGGCATCCAAACACCAAAAAAACTTATACAGGATGTGGCCACAAGGCGGAATTCAACATATTATATGTTTCAGCGATTTGTAGAATTAGAGGACAGCATTAAAGCCACTGCAGCACTTCTCAATAACAACTTACCTGTATTGACAGAAGAGGAATGGGCAATTTGTGGTGAATTATGTATAATTCTCAAACCCTTTGATGAAATTACAAAAAAAAAATAAGTGGTGAAAAATACATGACAGCAAGTGAAGTAATTATTCTGACTAATGGTTTGGCGTCAGTTTGTAAAAGGATCACAAAAGTAAAATTTTCAGCAATTTCACTGAATGTAACACAAAATTTATTAGATGGAATTACTGAGAGACTGGGCCACATTGAGAAAACAATGCCACTTACTCTTTGTACTATTTTAGATCCCAGATATAAATTAATTGGTTTCTCAAACAGAGATAATGCAAAAGAAACAAAATATTTTTTAATAGATAGAGTCAGAATTCTTATTAATGAAGAAAAACATGCAAGCCAGGAAGCACATGAGGGCATTCTACTTTCAGAAGTGGAAAGGGAATTTTCAATTTGGAAAGAGTTTGAAATTTCGTATGTCGAATATTTGAATTGTCACAATACGGCTTCGATCTGATTAGAGAACGATGATTGATTAATTTTAATTACTAGAATTTAAGGGGATAGCCATTAGAATCGTCAGGGAATATTCATGTCGTTGGTCCATAATTTGCTGAATATTTTTTGTTTTAAATTTGGGGAATTTTGTTTGATTGGAGAGGTTATTTCGGGAAATTCCGTAATAGTGGTGGGGAAGGAGCAACACATCAGGCAACCCTCAGTTTAGCAGCAATTGGGAAGCAGTTAATTTGAGGGTTATCTGGCGTTGAAGATAAATCGATCAATATAACAATTTCGAGTGGATGAATATTTTCCAAATTTTCACAAATAATTTACATCAAAAATATATTTAAGTAAGTAATCATAATGACCGGACTGTTAATTTGAATAATGATAACATTCTTTGAATATTTTGTAGCCGTTAAAATAACGGCGTCGGTCTTTCTAGTGTTACGTTCATTTATTACTGCCTTTTTGTTTACTGACACCGCCTCAAACGAAGCGCAGAAAAATAAAACTTAAAGATAGTATGTTCGTAAGATCGACCACGTTGAAGTTCCCACCAAAAATACTTTAAATGTAAGAAAAATCTCTGTTCTTCAAGGCGATAAGAAACAATTTTGCCCTTACGGGCGTAATTTTTTAATAAAAGAAGTTTAAATTATTAAAGGTTCTTATGGAAATGCTTTCGCGGGCATAGTTTTCTTAGTTATTGAAGAGGTTATACGGTTAATGTACCTTTTTCTTTTATTGAATAAGCTGTAAATTTTATAAGGGACCAAATTATATGAAATAGTGTATAACATACCTTACCAAGCACTTAGTAATTTATAAAAAACAATTGCGAAATTCATTGCAAACGAAAGTATTGGCTCTTGGCCTAGAGTTAGACCAGCACCATTCCAGTATAACGTATTATATTTCATTAATTTAAAGCAGAAATTACGCTAAAACTACTGGTATTTTCATAAAATTGTAAAATTTTCTTTAAAGAGCTAATTTTGAGCAATACACTTTGTCTGAGGTACAAATCTCAATCATCGATTTTGTAGTTTAATTTTTTTTATTTTCGAAAAACCGACTCATACCCGAAAATGGAACTATCATCTTATTTTTTACCGTCTCTTAATACATAAGTGAAGAAAATGTAAAGAGACAATTAGGAGCGGTCTTTAAGAAAAAAAATGTACATTTCATGTGTAAATTACGGAAAAACTACTCGTTTGTTCAAAAAACTATTCAGGATATTTTTTAAAGAGCGAATTTTTTTACACAGACTTTTTCTGACGCTAAAACTCTATCTTCAATTTTGTAGTTTTAACTTTTTTTGCAATTTTCCAGAAATTAGAGATATCTCTTAAAAATTCTTTGCACTATTCAACAACAAAATTTAATAAATAATTTTGGAGCCTTTTTAAGATTTTTAAAATGTCCGAGAGGCTTCACGTAAAGTACCCACAAAAATTAAAATATCGGCTTCAAATTCCAGGGGCCGTGACATCAGCCAGGAGTGGAACAATATCAGTTAGGGAGATAATAGTCCATTATAGAACCTATAACAACATATGGAAGTGAAAGTTGGGAATTAACGCAAAAGAACAAAGAAAAATTGAAAACAATAGAAATGGACCATCTCAGAAGATCTTTGAGAATCTCCCGCCGAGAACATGTAAGCAATGAATAAATAAGGGAAAGGGCGCAGTCTCAGTATAACATCGTTGACAGAATCCAAGAAAGGCAGCTTCTCTGGCTCGGGCATGTATTAAGAATGGGAGAAGATAGATGGCCAAAGAAAGGTATGCTATATCAACCGGCAGGAAGGAAAAGAAGAGGAAGACCTAGAACATCGTGGTATGCAGGAGTACAAGAAGCAATGCGTGCAAGGAATATTGAAGAGGAGGAAGAAGCATGGCGAGACCGAGACCTGTGGCGTCGGAGCTGCGGGAAACGGCGAGAGCTGTAACAAGGAAGAAGATAATAGGCTGAACGGTTTATGCGCTAGCATTGTGCACACACGTACCGACGTTTCGCTGTCAATCAATTTTTACACAGACTTTTTTTTACGCTAAAACTCTATCTTCAATTTTGTAGTTTTAATTTTTTTTTGCAATTTTCCAGAAATTAAAGATTTCAACGAAAATGAGACCTGCGCCATTCTCTTAAAAATTCTTTGCACTATTTAACAACAAAGTTTAATCAAAAATTTTGGAGCCTTTTTAACATTTTTAAAATGTCCGAGAGGCTTCACGTTAAGTACCCCCAAAAATTAAAATATCGGCTTCAAATTCCAGGGGCCGCGACATCAGCCAGGAGTGGAATAATATCAGTTAGGGAGATAATAGGCTGAACGGTTTATGCGTTAGCGTTGTGCACAGGCGAACAGTCAGACAGACAGACAGACGTTTTACCGTCAATCAATTTTTCGGTATGAAGGACGCCCAAAACATTCATTCTGGCTACACTATGTGTTAGAGAATTTTTTTCTATGATTAACAATCGGATTTATCCAATTATTCGTTACCAGGGCCCGGAAATAAAAGGTTTTTTTGTCGAAAAATTGCTTTCTTACGTTAGTAAGGGCGAGAAAGTAAAAAGAGCAATCAAAATATATCAATTTCTTGTAGTTATAATGTTTGAAGTAAAAATATGCATTTATGCCAACTATTTATTAACAAATAGAAACAAAAAAATTTTTAAATTATTTGGTCAATAAAAAATTTAATTAAGCCAAAAATTATGTATTTTCTTTTTCTCGGATAGACAGCTACCTTAAGTCAGACTAATAAAGTCGATAAGCTCGAGCCAGATGAATATCTTTGACGAGCGCTGGTTGAGTGGCAAACTGATAATTTTTTTTCGAATTCGACCAGAAAATTTTAAAAATTTCTAATAACGTGTTTTTTACTTTAGACCTTAGTGGATGGATACGTACTTAAACCAACGCCACCGAAATAGATCTACGTCAGTGGCCCTGTAACCAGAGGCAATTTTTCTTCCATGACGCACCGGGAGCGGTAGCTCAGTGCATCAACTGATGCCAAGACAGCGCCTCTGACCGGGAGGTCCTAGGTTCCAGTCCTGACGGCCGCAGGATTTTCAACACTAGCTTTTCAGCTAGGTCGAATTCAGTCGCTGTCTGGAGGAGAATTCAAGCGGCCGGCTGCTGTGATCGGTAGTATTCCGTGGTTTCTCCGATCAACACTAGGCGAATGCCGGAGCAGTACCCTACCAAACGCGCCACGGACCGCGCGCGATCTGTTCTTCCTCTTCCTTGTCCTATCCTCTCCTCTTGCACACACACACACACACACACACACACACACACACACACACTTATACTAACATGCACTACACTACCACATATTCCGGGAGACCGGTCGGGAGCTTAGACCTTGTCCCAATTGGGGCGGTGCCCCGCTGGTGGGAGAGTCCTGGTTAGGGAGAAACCCCTCTAGCCGACGGTAGGTCGGCGCCGGATCTCGCTATCCATCTCCCAAGAAAAACATGCACTACACTAACGGGACTAATGACCAAAGCAGTTGACGCTCTCGGAAACACGAAAAAATCAATCAATCAATCTTTCATGACGCAATTATATTTTTACACCAGGATGACAACACTCATTGTTGCCAGTTAAACAAGTGAATTGCTCAGATGATTTTATTTCATTTTCATCTGTATAATCAACCGTATTTTAAAAATTATTTGCAAACGCAATTGTACAGTATTACCTTGGAATTTATATAATTTTAAGATCTTAAGGTGAGTAATGCAACCGAATAAAAGCTAATTTACGTTTTTACTTTCGGCTTTTTACATCTCGCTCAAATACCAGTATTCAAATGTATGGTATTCAAATGTTATTGTTATGTAATTTATCTAACACTTTACCAGATACAAACATAGAAAATATTCACCTTTTAATTTTTATATAGATTCCCCTACAGTCATGTGTAGAGCAGTTATTGTAAGAGTAGAAGTGAACACAATTTAGACTTAATTTAATGGAATTTTAATCTCTTCAAAAATTACGGGACAAAAATATGGAAGTGTTAAGCAAATTCGGAAACGAAATAAATGTACTCGTAATTGTAGATTTTGTGACAGAATTTTTCGTAACTAAATAAGAATTACCTCATTAGAGAATAATGCTAAATAACAGCTTATAAAATGATGGTGATGTTTTACGCGCATTTTTGTACATATTGTCAAAGAAGGTTACAAAATGTGGCTGTACTAAATTCTAACTATTCGCAATACCTGCAATTTAGGGGGGGTTGGTTTTTAATTTTTGTTTATGGGGTTAATTTTTACGAGACAATTTTGAAATTCAAGTATTATCAGCTCGTATTTCGTATGGACGAAACACACGAGGCAATTGGGTGTGGGAAATTGTTCATCGAGAGTATAACTTTATAAGCTACTGTAATCAGGTGTAGTCAAATCCAAAGATTTTAAAAACACATGAAAGAAGCAGGACGTAGCATAAAGTTTCAACACATTCAAAACTTTAAAAACAGTTTACAGCATTGGCGACAGTTGTTTATCAAAACACATACAACGCAGTAGCGATTTTCAGAAATTGCAGTGTAGTATAATATTAGCATGCTCTATGCCCACGTCTTTTAATGAGACCTTGATGCGCACATCCAGAAGATAAAGAGGTGACACAGGGAGCTTTTCTATGATTAACACGTGTCTTGATAAGAGAATTGTTGGCGTATCTATTTTCCAGTACGTTTGAGCAGGCCAGTGACACCGCCACTGTAAATGTTGCTCCCTTATCAACCCTCATACGAGTATCTCTACCTGAATTCTGATTGTGACAGTTCTAAAATAGGGATGCAACACAATGTCGATGTTTGAGAATCAACGATGTTTTTATAAAATCGTCAATTAATTTAACATCGATTTTATAAAACTGATATTTTTAAAGGTCAATGTTTTGTGTTCGATAATTAAACGCGGTTGATATTTTATATTTAAATGTAAAACTAGAGAGAACCCGTCAAAATTTGACCGTGAGATCTGCGATAAATGTAAAATACTGTGCCCAGACTAATGTTAACAATACGTTACATTGTTTGGATCTTCAGGGTCAACGAAGATATTCTGTGATGTGGAGTTCCCAAAATTTTGAGCACGTATGGCCCATGACCAGGTGGCAATGTAATATCGGCACTAAATTACACAAAAGGAAGAGCACTATTATACTGACGGTTATTATTTCTGAAGTTTTTTGATGTGTCATCATCTCCCATAAGCAACTGTTTGATTTCTTCTGGCATATTGCTCGCAGGTTAACTTATTTTCCCATTTAAGTAACACAGAGTAAACTGGTTTGTAGAATTTTTCTCACATGGGAAGTACAATTCAGAACAAAACTGACATTTCATAGACAACGACCCAACAGAAAACGAAATGACCTTACTATCACGACACCTACGCTGACTTTCCCTTTCCCTGCGTCCATTTAATGTACGTTTGCGTCTTTTGGGGCACGTGGGCAAGGATTCGGAATTCGACATAACCTGTGAACAACTTCATTACTTCAGTACAACCGAGCAAAACTCACTGTTCGAATGTTCTCTACAAAGTACACCACAAAAGCAAATACATGCAAACTGCCAACATCACAATGTAATTATTACACTGAAACGAAACTTTGAAGAATTGTAAACAAATCTCAACAATCAAAATAAAGCATCAAGCAGCGCCACCATGAAGCAGCCACTCTGGAAAAAACAATTGACTATTGATAAACGTACTATTAAAGAATGATTTAATTAATTAATTTACACCATAAATTATGATGAATCAACACAAACAATATATGATAACACATCTAGGGATCACATTCTTTCATTTAAAAGAAAAAAAATACTACAATCGGTTCAGTAGAAGCTCTAAACGAAGCCATAGCAGAATTCCTTATATTTTTAAATATATAGATATACCTTCAAAACCTGTGATAGTTTTCAGATATCTATAAATTGAACATTCAACCGACCAGAGTGTCAAAGGGTGGAAAATAATTAAAGTCGAGATTATGTCGGAAAAGAAGTTCATTTCCTTTTGAATTATCCAATGACGTAAAATTGCAATTTTCGTCAAATATCGTGATTATTTTGTGACTATATTTTGTAAGTTAAGTTTCAATATGCTCACCACCGTCAACTTATGTAAATCCCCTTCCGGTCTTGAATATTAATAGTCACCACTTTAGTTTCAAACTAGAGGTGCTACACACAGACTTTCTCGTAACAAATTTTTCTAATTTACTTGGTGTGGTCTGGATTTTAGGTCTTACTACATTCACTGGTCGACCGCCATCTACCGTCGCACAAAGTACATTTTTTGACATTTTCAAGAAGTTTTTCTTTCCTAATTCTACAATCGAAATATTATTTAAAGAATATTAAAAAGGACTAAAACTTCACTCTAAATAAAAAGTTTTGTTGAACATTTTGAAGCCGTTTTTAAAATAATGGCGATTATGGATTACTATAAATGCGAAATTTGAAACTAAATAGTTCTAATTTACTTAAATAAATTCCTGTGAAAAAAATTTCACAGGAATCTATTGTGTTTTTGAAAAACTTCATTTAAAGTCGTTTGAAGCACTTCCACTTACAAATGTAATTATGAATACAAATCGATGGAAATGAGCATATTAACGGCGTGAGAAAAACTATTTAATTTTAATTTTTAGAAGTATTTAATTTTTGTAATTTGTAAAAAAAAACAAATACATCAAAATGAACTTTAGGTCCAATTAAGCAGTACAACTAGCACTGTTAATTGGAAAAATTTGAAGAAAAAATTTGAATCTATTTTTGAGAAAATCGCGTTTGAGCGTTTCTGAAAATGCGGAATTTTGAGGACATTTTTACAGAAAACAGTTGAGTTTTTGAGAAACTTTATTTGACATTATTTGAAACACATGTACTTGTAATATAATAATGTGAAAAAATCGCCTCTAACGTAAATATTACCGGCATGAGAGACAATTAAAAATACATTTTGTAATTTTTGAAAAGCATAAGAATAGAGCAATATGTCATTTATGTCATGGTGTAGGGTCCACTTTGCACTAACCAAACCAAAAATTTAACGAAAAAATTTGGAGCCGTTTTTGAGAAAATCTTGTTTTTGTAATTTTTTAAAAATTCCTAATATTGCACGCACTATTGCTTGAAAATTACTAAAATTTTCACAAATTTCATTTGAACAAAAAACCTGTCTTTAATTTTCTAATTAAATGAAGCCGCGGAAAAATTGAAACTTTTGCAATTTTTTAAAATTCAGAGTAAACCGTAAAAATCTTACTTATACCACCTTTATAAGTATATTGTACTCTAATTGTACAAGAAATTTAAAGAAAAAATTTGGAGACGTGTGTGAGAAAAGTTTGAAAATGTCCGGGGGGCTTTATGTAAAGTACCCCAGATTTTAAGACTGTTTTTCAAAAACTCAAATCTAGATCGACACAGGTTTCTTCAATTTGGAAGAGATCGTACTTATGGTTTTGGGGCTAGTAGTGTTCACAGACGGCCGGCCAGACAAACGGACGGACGGGTGGACGGACAGACGGACGGAAAGATGAACGGACAGACGGACGGAAGGACGTTTTAAAAAGAACCACTTTTTCGGTATTAGGGGTACGTGTATTTTCGTTGAAATCTGGAAATCGATTTTCCGCAGCATTACATAACTTTCTCTATTCTGTGTATTAGTCCCATATATACGCATGTATACGAGAGAGTAAAGTATCGATGATTTGAGGACGATGATTTATTAACATTGATCGATGTATTATTTTAAACAACGATATTTATAAACGTCAAAATTTTGGTGGAAACCAAAACGGCTGCCATCTATCGCCGCCCTAAATACATTTCTTTCATTCCGGAGAGAGAGAACGAGCGAACCTAAGAACAGGGGATAAGAGGGGGGAGAATGGGCAAATCAAAGAGAGAAAAATTGTTAGAAAGTGGGCGGGAGAAAAAGATAGAAACAAGTATATAAATGAATAAATAAATAAATTACTAAATAAAAATAATAAATCACTAAATAAATAAATAAAGACAGAAGGAAAGAGAGAGAAAAAAGAGAAAAAACGAAAAAGATAAAAAAGAAAAATAGAAAAAAGAACAAGAGAAAAAGGAAAGAAAGAAAGAAAAAGAGTGAATGAGATACCAGAGAGAAAAGAAAGATAAGATGACAAGTTACAGCCATTAAGCGGAAGCAAATTGGAATCAGGAGTAGCATGATAAAACAAGAGAGAGGAAAAATAAACTTGAAGAAAAAGAGCGATAAAGCTAGTGTGATTGAATTTAGAATTTCATTTTTTTAACGCACTGCTATTTTCTATAAAAGAAATCAGAAAATGATTTTATTTACTGTATTTTCAGAATACTCGTAAATTTCATGTGATTTATAATTACTTGTAACTCTTGGCTGTATACCTCAAGAGCGTTTAAGAAATTTTCTGAAAAACGACCCCAAATGTTAGTTAAATTATTTTTACATGTGTAAAGGAAAACAATTTATTACATGAACACAGGTTTGAATTAGCCTTTTGCTATTACAAAATTGCATATTTAATTTTTCAAAATTTTTCTTTGGAACTTTGGAAAAAGGAATAGCTGTTCCTCCGGGAATGAATTTTGTTGCGTCTAGTACAAAAAAATTAAGTCAGTATATCTAATAATCTAATTGTTAATATTACACAACAAAATAAATTTTATTAATTGTATTTTATTTCTTATCAGTGAAAATCATGATGCGTTCAGATTTGAGCATTTTGGTGAAGAGGTGAGAAAATACGATATTACAAAATGTGATCGTTACCATTAATACGCGAATGTGCGTGTTGTCGTAGCAACAAAACGTATTTTTGGCTTCAAAATCTACGCCTGAAGTGGTTGTGGCGTTGCTTAGGAGGAAGAGGTGACGTCATCTGAATGCGTAACGCTGCCAGCTTAGACCATCTGACGTCACGCGTGTGGCGGTTTAAGAGGCTCGCCGCGCTGGGCGACGCCATTTCACTCCGCACCGCGACGCCCGACGCCTCTCTCAAGAAGCGGTGGAGAACTTTGGCCCTGTCTCCATTTGGTGAGTTTTCGGAGGTGAGAAGCGAAAGCTCTCTTGGGCGGAAAGAAATCGCAGCTTGGCCGATATCACGTAGACGGGGAGCAGGGGGATGATTATTTACATGGGTCAATTAACTGTCATCTTTTTCAACAGCAGAAGGCATAATTTAGCAGAAGGACCGGTTGTATTATATAATGGATTGTTATTAAAACGTGGAAATTAGTGCTATCGCTAGACATCGGAAGTTATGAAAATGTCTATTTTGTTCCAGAAAACTTATTTCAATGCTGGTAATATATGTGCAGGGGTCATGACAAACGATGACATATGACGAAATTTTATAACTCTTATTTTTACATTTTTATCGTAAATGCCTTTTTTTTGCATAGATACATTTTTAGAATAATTGAACTTTTTTTGCCTTTTATGTATTATATTTATATACAATGCTAAGATATCAGAAAATCGGCAATGGAACCACATGACCATTCGTTACGGAATTTTCAATCCACGTCTTTGTACTTTAAAATACGAGAGAATTCCTAAAAGTATACCAACATATTTTTGCCCATTTCCTTAGTTCATAAATACCACCATGTTCTGAGAACATGGTCGATTGAACCCGATGGCACCGAAATTTTACATGGAAATAAATGGAAATTCTCAGAAGGTTTCAATTTTGCTAATGTAGGACTTCTAAAATATACACTAATCGCAGCAGTAGATGTTGCGAAATCCTTTTTGGCATTCAAACTGATTATGTTTCCCAATCTTTGCAAATTTGAAATTGTGGTTCTTGAAAAGTTACTGTAAATATATTGCAATAAAATGTAGAAGAGTTTTAAATATGAACAGCTAGTTTTACTTTAAAATGTACGTACCTGATTTGTGAGTTTCAGTTTACAAAATCATATCGACAAAAATTACAAACAATTTTTCATTTTATTGTGAATGTAACTAATGATAACGCCTTTTTTCTCCTTGTTCTTGATATTTTCAATGCCGTTTTAGATGCCCTAATCACGATTTCTTAAAGCCTAAATATCCGATGTCTAGTGATCACTTCTGCTCCAGCGACTTCGATGGCAGGTGTGAATTCAACTTGTGGCGTCTCATGATCTACATACATATAAGCAATGAAAGGCATAGTTCTAAGATGAAATTGTAGTTGAAATTTATAAACGTTTAAAGTGTTTTCGGCGCCTTCATTGTACTAATATAATGAAAATATATTTTTCCTATTGAACCTCAAACCCAGTTCCTCAAAATCAGATTTTCATGTAAGGTTAAGTAAGGTGAGGTAAGGATTAGTTTTTGGAAAGCATGAGTAGCTTTTGCAAATAGTTTCGTGAAAGAGAGGCAGATTTGAAACAATTTTGAAAAATTATTTTCTCAACAACTGTTCATTATTTCTCCATCAATTCTTTTCTCGTATGTAGCGAGAATTTGTGGCTGGTCCCATATTGGTCTGTATTTTTAAAATTACAACCAAAAACAAAAAAATGAATTAAAAAATATTTTAATTTGAAGGCCGCTATTTTACTTTCTCGCATTTAATAATATAAGAAGAGAAAGTATTGCAATCATGTGCCAGAAAACGGCGATTTTCGACATAAAAACTCTTAATGTCGGGCTCTGGTAACGAAAAAGTGGATAAATCCACTTGCTAAATGTAAAAAAATTCTCTTTATTGTGGTTTAATTGTGGTAGTGCCACAATCCATGCTTTGCACGTCCTTCATTTGCAGCAAAACGTTGGTCCGTACATCACTCCGTGTCTTAAAGAAACTGTACAATGTTTTGAAAAAAACAAAAGTTTTTGCATAATTTCTACCAGAAGTTAATGAAATATATACAGGTGTCACACCAAACAACAAAACGGAAAATATTGAATGAATGTAATGAAAATTATTAATTCAATTTTAATTTTAAGTTACTATTGAAAATGCAAATATTAATTTTTTTAATTTAATGTATTTTAAGTCGTATCAATGGCTAGGTCATTAGCGACTAAATAAATACAAAATATTATATTTTACATTGTCAATTTTTATTTTTTACAATATTGACGTTACAATTGAGGTTACAGTACAAAGATGATATGGACATAAAAACATAAAACTTAAACGTAAAAATTACATAACTGTTAATTACTACAAAAAGGAATAGAAAATTACATTATTCTAATACAGTTAAATATTTCCAGAAATACCTATTTCATTACAAAATTTTAAAACATCACTTTGGTAAGTATTATCCCTTAGAATGGTACTAAATCTTTCCTTATCAAAGAATTGAGGTCTCACAGAATTGTACTGGGGACATTCCTGGACGATGTGATTAATGTTTAGCGGGCAATTGCAAGAGGTACATACTGGGATGGAATTTTTCTCTAGTATATACTAGAGAAGCATAATTGTCTATGGGAAAATTTGGTATGGCCTGATCTGATGCGTGAAAGAGTTATTTGTTCACGACGTGAGAGATTTTCATTAGTTTTGAGGGCAAAAAATTCACCAATTTTCTTATGCATTGTACTTGCTTTGAGATTGTTCCATTGGTTTGACCACATCTTTTTCATGACTTTGCCAGTAAACTTCACGTAATCCTCAATTGTGTAAGACACTTTGTTGTTTACTTTCTCTTCGAAGTCAATAAGCAACATAGGTGTGGGTGATCTTGCTTCTACATTCTTTGTAATGTGGATCACCACAGGTTGAATACACATGTCAGCTGTCTCTTTGCATATTTCAACCAAGTTGGTGAAGATTAATTGTAGGTAATTACTGGGTGAAACTTTAATGTCGTTCGGTATATATGTTGATAAAATAATACATTTTTTATTTGGGTTGGATTTGACACGTTTCATTGACATTAGGAAAGCATAATTGTAAGCGCTATTTTTACTTGCAAAGTTCCTAAACTTGATATGATAAACTTTTCCATGGAGATTGGATGTATAAGCCCATTCTGTCTGTTTCCAACGTGTCTTGGATGTGGATGACATCGTGATCTTGATATTTATTGAGAATCTCGTTGAGGATAAGATCAGCGTCGGAGTCGTTCAAGTTAGAGTTGGAGAGATTCTTGGGAAAGGAATCGACAGTAAATTTTGGTGTGACCCAGGGAGGATATTTAGGTGTTCTACACCTTCCCACCGATATGTTTGGGAGGTTGTAGGCTCTGATTATATCTTTGGTGCTTTCGTAAAAGGTTTTTGGGTATGATTGTAGGTGGATGGGAGCAGATCTGATTGGTGGGTTAATATCATTAAGTATAATATTATTATTGGATGAGGAGGCTTTGCTTGTATATTTGATAGTCAGATAATCCCGTCGAAATTGCAGGGTTGGTTCCGAGGCTTCGATAAGGATGCTACCTGTTGGCGTTGTCTGGAAACATCCAGTACATATCCTAAGCGCTCTATTATGTACAGGATCCAATTTTTTGAGTAGGTTATTTTTGGCTTTGTTATATATTATACACCCATAGTCGATTTTACTACGAACAATAGCTTTGTAAGTCAGGAGCAAGGTATGTTTGTCTGCGCCCCAGTTGTTATAGTTCATGCATTTTAGTAGATTTGTTCTTCTTTTGACATCAGTGATGAGATCTTTAATGTGCTCTTTCCAAGTATGTTTACAGTAAAAAATAATACCAAGGATTCTAGTCGAATAGACTCTTCTTATTGCTACCTCTCCCATTTTTAAAGGAAGATCTCCAGCTATATTTTACCTAGATAACAAGATACATTCGGACTTGGTTGGAGATATTATGAATCCTGAGCTTAGCGACCATTTATGTATTGAGTTCAATTCATCTTGTGTAATTCTCTGCGTAGATGCGAGGTTCTTTCCTTTGCTGAGGATTATCATATCATCCGCATACTTGCGAATGATCGTAGGTGATATGATATACTGACCAGCATCCTTAATTGCGATCAAAAATAAAGTTACGCTTAGGGTGGATCCTTGTGGAAGTCCATTCTCCAGCTTGATTATTTCGGATAACTGGTTGTTAGCACGCACTTGAATACATCGATCACTAGTAAAATTCATGATAAAACTAAGAATGTTACCATTAATGCCGATATCTTTAAGTATCTATATAACTCGACGTATTCAGACCATATCGTACGCCTTTTGGACATCTAGGTTGACAGCAATGACATGTTGCCTGTTGTGGATGGCTTCAGTTATGTAAGTGTCCACGCTAATAAGATGTGAGTAGGTAGAATGCCCAGGTCTAAAGCCAAATTGATTATCTTCAATGATGTTATAGTGATTTAAAAACCATTTTAAACGTCTATCAATAATATTTTCAATTATCTTACACAGGTTACAAATTAGAAAAATCGGCCGATAGTTAATCGGGTTGGATGTTGCTTTGCCTGGTTTAGGAATGGGGACAACAGTTGCTGTTTTCCATTTATTGGGGAAGGTTTTATTTTTAAACATAAAATTAAAAATATTTAGGAGGATTTCCTTGCCTTCTACAGGAAGATTCCGTATGAGGATGTTGGAGATACCATCCGACCCAGGTGTCGAGTTATTTGTCACATTAATAACTTCGTTTACTTCCTGCATTGTTATTGGAACATTAAGTAGGTCAGAAGGTGCCGATGGGTTTTGGAAGTTGTTGTTATAGGAGTCTTCAATTACATTTTTAACCTTCAAGAATTCTTTATCATAATTCGCTGAACAAGAATTGGATTGAAAAGTTTTAGCGAGCATGTTGGCAATTGTCGCAGAATCATTTATAATCTTGTTCTGAGATTGTAAAAAAGGGATGTTGTTAGTAACTTTATTGCCATGAATGGACTTTATTTTCTTCCATGATTCAGACATGTTGTTTATATTGATTTATGATACATAATTAGTCCATGATTTCTTTTTCGACTCTTTGATAATGCTTCTGGCGAGGGACCTAGTTTTCTTGTAAGCAGTCTTGTTCTCTAAAGTTCTTCTTCTTTTGAATTTATTGAAGGCACGTTTAGCTGCTTTGATAGCTTCCCGGCATTCGTTGTTCCACCAGGGGACTCTCTTCTTATTAGATTTAACCTGATAAGAATCAATAGCTTGGTATGCAGCTCCTATGATAATGTTGGTAAAATCTTGGACTATGAGATTGATGTCAGATTCATTCTCATCCAGATGAAAAGTAGATGAGGCAGAGCTAACGATTTCTTGATACATGGTCCAGACAGCTTCGTTATAGTTCAGCTTGCTGGTAGGAGGGAAAGGTGTGTCACCAGAGCCGGGTAAGTCAATATCAATAATGATTGGATAATGGTCACTGTCGTCAGATAAGTCAATATCAATAATGATTGGATAATGGTCACTGTCGTATGGATATTCAAGGACGTTCCATGAGCATTTTGGAGCAAGAGGGGCCGATACCATTGTTATATCAATGGCATTGACTTTGCCATTACTGGGATTGATATGGGTGGGTCCTCCATCAAGTCAGAGTCTTCTGCAAATGCTTCTATTAATATACCTCTTCTGTCGGTCTTAAATGAGCCCCATACTGAATGATGACTGTTTAAATCTCCCAGAATCAATATGGGTTTTGGTAATTGTTTTAGGATATCGCTGAGCTCCAAGTACTCAAGTTTGTGGTTGTTAGGGATATATAAGTTACATATATTAATACAAATAGGTGCTACAACCTTCACCGCAACTGCCTCCAAGTCAGATTTTATCATAAGGTTATCAGCCAAAATTGAAGCTTTTAAATATATGGCAACTCCACCAGAAACTGTGGCATGATCAGTGGTTCTATTTTTAAAGAAACATTGATAATTCTTAATATTAGCTGAGTGATTAGCCTTGAAATTGGTTTCTTGCAAACAAATGATATTCGGGTCAAAATTGTTGCATAATAGTTGCAGATACTCAAGACGGCAATAGTATCCATTAATATTCCATTGGAGTATCTTCATTTGTTTGCTTGAAATTTATTTATCAAGGGGGGAATGGTGTTTTTTAAGAGACCTGAATTAAAAAATTGTGTCAGATAGTTTCCATACTGGATTCAGACTCAGATGTGTCTGATTCCGGTAGGTGCTTCTGCAGTTTTTTTTATTAGTCTGGTGACTCTGCCTTTGATAATTATATCCTTTAATACAGAGTAAATGACATTGAGCATTTTTATAACGGCTGGAATATCATTGGAATAGTCCTTTAGTATGGTTAGAGGATCAGCAGAGCCCAGAGTATTTTCTAGTAGTAAATGTAATTGATTTGCTGACAGAGGGAAAGAGTTTTGGTTCATTTCAAGCAGATCTTTAGTTGGGCTGAGCATGTCTTCAAGTGTTTTATCAGGATTGCTATCTTGGTCCAGTTCCTTATGTTTTGAAGAATTCTTTTTCTGTTTCTTTTTTTTAGTTTTTTTAACATTATTATCTTGATTATTATCTTTAACATTACTAGTTGCTTCAGATAGGGAAGAGGATTCATTGGGGAGGCTTCTTTTAAGAAGGGGAGGAAAGTTCATTGGGTCACTGGTGGAGGGGGCAGTGGGTGTTTCAGTTATAGTAGGCTGTACTTCCATATTATTAGAAGGAATAGTTGGTATATTTGTACTGGGAGTGTCCAGAAGGCAATTCTCTTTGGCGTTATTTTGGGGACAATTACTGACAGTATGGCCTTCCATTCTACAATTGATGCAGGAAATATTCTCTGCAGAGAAAAAAATTCTATATGCTGTGCCTTCATACTCAATCAATGATGATTGAGGAAGTTTATCAATTTCCTCAGGTTGGATAAATAATTGCCTTCTGAAACTCATAATGTGAGTCAAACTAGGATCAGAAAGACCAGCTCTAATGAAAGATATATTGGTAGCAATTTTGATGTTGTGCTTCTTAAAAACAATGATAATTTCCTCATTTGGAATAAACGGATAAACATTTGATATTGCAATGCGCTTAAGTTTGTTAATGAGGGGTCTTATATTTATAGTTACATTTTTGATGCATAGAGTAGGATGTTTACTTGTAATGAGTTCAGCATTGTTCTTGGAGTTCAGAAATACACATATTCGTTGTTAGAGATTCTGGAAATGAACGTAATAGCACTGAGGGGAACAATTTCAGTTAATTTGCCTATGTAGTCCTTAACAGATAAATTTTCATATACATCCAGTAATATGGCTTGATCTTTCGATGGAAAACTCACTGTGTTTGCAGCTCCAGCATACGATTTCGTAGGCGGCTCTTGTAGGTTAGATGACGATGAATTCATCTTGGTGTTGGTTGATACAGGATTATCCATGAAGGTAAGTTGTGCCAGCCGACAGGCCGGCCAGAAAAACGTTGCACACTATTAAGATACACTGATGAACTATAAATAAAACAATAAAGTAATATTTACACTGAGTGATTTGACATAAAGGTTAAGGTACACAGATACGCTGGTAGAGCGCAGCAGTAGGTGTTGCCTCGAACGCTGTCACCAGCAGACTGTAAATATTAGTTCTATTTTTACTTTCTCGCACATTCACTTTTCAACAATTCGTGTTCTCAATGTATTAATGATTTTTTTTTCACGCAATCCGCAAAGCTTTATTGAAATTTGTGCAACCAGGCCGCAATATATATTTGAGAAGCTCTTTGTTATTGAACGTTAAGATTGGGCTAATCGGGAGAATAGCTACCCCCCTATGCCAAGGCTACATTAAGTCACATACATATTTTTTTTTTTAATTTTCTTAGTAGGAAATGACATTTTTTAATGTCTATTTATTTACTATTCCCTCTAAAAGAAATTTTCTTAAAAGTGAGTGTTCCCTTTAAAATAAATTCTCTTAAACGTGAGGGAGGTATATAAAACAACGTGAGCGCCGAAGCGACAGCGGAGGCGCGAACCAGGTCTCGAGAGCGAGGGCCGGAAGGCCCTCGCGAACGTAGCACGTTGGATCCGTCGGGTAGCGACGTGCGGTAGCACGTCGCGGACCACTTGGTGAAAAAAAAATGCGTTGGTTAAAGAATTGTGTGGGTTATAAAATTAAATTTGTAGCGTGAAAATTAGGAATAATCAGTTCACTTAATGAGAGTACGTTGCTACGGAGATTTATACGTACTACAGGGGGCTTTGGAGCAAGGGGGTAGCTATTCTCCCGATCTATTAAGATCTACAATCTTATTGTAGCGGTGATAAGATGCAGCTAACTTGTGTTTTCTAATTAATCTTTTAGAAATGTTTCGAAACTTCTTTGAAATTTCATATTTTTGTCGCGTCTTTTTCTCTTGTCCTAAGAGAATGAGAGCTGACACTAGCTTGAGTTTTACAGGGTAACTCTTAGTGTGAGAGCCAGTACTGCCACCTTTTACCATGCATTTTTCAACAGTTTTTTTCATAAATTACTGCTGGAGTTGTATGTTACATTTAATATGAGATTCTTAAAAATATTACTGCGTAATGAATAAAAGAAGGTACATTAACCATTTAACTTTTTCAATAACTTAAAGAAGTTTATGAACGCGAACGTTTTTCCATAAGATCCTCTACTAACCTCCTCAACTTCTCCTAAACTTCTTTTAATCACAAATTAGGCCGCTAACACCCAAATTGTTCTTTTCCTTCTTGAAAAACAGAGATTGTACCTTCATTAAAAGTATTTTTGGGCGAACTTCATTGTTGTCGATCAAACGGACCTTATAGTTTTATTTTCCTGAGCTTCGTTTGTGGTTGAGTCCATGTAAAAAGGCGGTAATAAATAAAATATTTAGCACAAATCGAAGAATATTAGTAATTTAATTAGGGTGTCAGCATTGTAGTTATCTATCAACTCTGTATGATGTACTATGGCTAACCGATAAATAAGTTGAAATCTGAATGCAAATGGAAATAAGCGTTTTAGACAAGAATGCATATTATTCGCTAAATGAATGCGCATAATTTTGACAACGCTGCACTAGCAACGTTGTGTTCACCGCTTCTGTATAATTTACTGCAAGGTGTGTACAATTTTCCGTTTCTAAATAATTTGCTACGTTTTCAAGTATTAGCCGAGGTGTTAGTAGCACAGAATGTGCAATACGTCAGTATTACGAAGCAGTTTCCAATAACGCGAGAGGGTATGTGCTGTTGGACACTTTTAGTTTTCTCAAATTAAATATATTTTAACTAGTAATGCCACGACCTTTCTCGTAGTACACTTTACTAATTTCATTTGTGGGGACAGGTGGTGCCTCATCCTCTTGCCAGCTGCCATTTATCGCCGCCCACACTACATTTTTTGACATTTTCTCAATTTTTCTGTTTCCTATTAGTAGAACCGAATTATTACTTTAAGAATATTAAAATAGAGTATAACCTCGTCATAAATAATCATGTTCATTAAAAATTTTGCATTGGTTTAAAAAATGGCTTTTAAATGTCACTGTAAATGCAAAATTTAAAACTCTCTTTCTTAGAAAAATTTTGAGTATTCCAAAAACAGTATTTGAAGTAATTTGAGGCACTTTAACTTGAAAATGCAACAGTGTTTACAATTCGCTTGAAACGTGCATATTAACGGCGTGAGAAATACTTAATATAATTATAATTGTGTTATTTTTGAAAAAACAAAAGAATACATAAAAATGTATTTTGCAATTTTTAAGAATGCAAATAGTACTACTCATCGGTAATATTTTAAGAAAATATTGGGGTCAGTAATATGAAAATAGCATTTCTGTTGTTTTTTTTTTGTTTTTTTTGAAAATGCGGAATTTTGAACTCATTTTCACGAAGAACTGTTGAGTTTTCAAAAAACTTGAAATCTCATTGTTTAAAGCGCATGTATTTATAAATACAATACTGTAAATAAATTGCCGATAGCGTAAATATTAACGACGTGAGAGACAAGCCAAAAAATACATTTTTGTAATTTTTTAGGAAACAACACAACAGAGAAATTTGGCGTTTATATTATCGAATACAATATATTTGTACTCTAGTATAGAACTAAGAGACGTTGCACAACGCGTATAAGAATAGTTCCAACATAGTCAGTGGTTCAATTGATTGACAACAAATTTATAGCATATATATTATACGTGACACATATGTAAACAATGCTCTTCACACGCACTTAACAAGTCAGCGGTGAATTAATATGCACTGTTTATGAGTTCGAGTAGTGATTATAAGACGTGCAACACACGTAAGAAAGTTATGTTACAGTCAGTTGTACTAGATCAGTTCTCGTGGAACGTACTAAATGTAAAAGAACAGCATTTAACAGATCTTGCACAGAGCGTGCTAAATCATTGTGACGAAGATTACAAAAGAGAACACAAACACGGCTGTGCGTCGGAAGAGTATCATAATCCGACTGACTTGAGTTCGTTACGTCAACGCTGGCGCGAAGTAACACCCGCGGTAGTAGGATTCTCAACCAATGAGAATTGATTTTACTACGTTGTAATTAAAAGTTCTTTGAATGTGCTTAAATGATAATTTCAAAAAGTTGTATAAAAATGTGGTTGGTTGATTGGTAAGTAATTCCGGGAGCGTCAACAGCTTCGGTCATTATTCCCGTAAGTGTGGTGCATGTTTTTCCTTCGAGAGATGGTGGCGATCTTCCCTCATTGGATGGCGAGATCCGGCGCCGACCTCCCGTCGGCTAGCGGGATTTCCCCCTAACCAAGACTCTCCCACCAGTGGGGACCGCCCCAGCCGGAACAAGCTCTAAGCTTCCGACCGGTCACCCGGAATGTGTGATAGTGTAGTGCATGTTAGTATAAGTGCGTGTGTAAGGGCTGAGGATCAAACGAGGAATAGGAAGGAAAGCTTGCACGCGGTCCGTGGCCCGTTTGGTAGGGTACTGCTCCGGCATTCGCTTGGTGTTGATCGAAGAAACCACGGAAAACTACCGATCAGAGAAGCCGACCAATAGAATTCTCCTCCAGACAGCAACTCAATTCGACCTAGCTGAAAAGCTAGTGTTGTAAAATCTTACCGCCGCACAGTGAAGCCAAATGCCGAAAAGCTGGCCAAAAGTCCAAAAAAAAAAGTTACTAGATGGAGATTTTGTCGTTGCTAGTTTAATAGGTTGGTATTTGGACAACTGAATTCCGCAGTTAGTAACGGTTTCTCTCGTATACCTGACGTAAAGGACCAGTTCAAAGTTGGGCCTCGAACGGTCGAAATTCGTCAGCTGAGAAACGTGTTTTCATAGCCCTTGTGTTTGAAAGGTTAGAAAGGCGTGTAGTCGGCAGAATTTGATGATTCAAAATGGAATCTATTCCTGAGAGTAAGTAGAGACATAATATGTGCACTTAATTTGTTTAAAAATAATTTGTTAATTTAATAATTTGCGATGTTTATTGATAAAAAAATGAACATACTGTCATAAATTATTTGTGTTTAAATTGAAAAACAAATACGTGCACCGTCGTGCGGGGCTAAAAACTTAGCATGACGTTATTCGAAATTGTATTCCCTGTGAGAAAAACAAAACAAAAAAAAAAAAAAAAAAAAAAACAGCTGCTATTAGCTGCTATTCGAGTTTCGGTGTCAATCTTTTAAAGCGCCTGCAACATTCAGCCAAAAACTGAAATAATGAATTAACCATTTTAATATTATTCGGCGTCTGATATATGGAATTTTAAGTGATTAATATACTAAGTATTGTAAAACGTAAAATATGTAATTAGAAAATATTCAATGATTTATGATTACAATAATAATAATGATTATCATTACAATAACAATAATAAAGTAAACAACACATTAAAGTTTTGCGTCAGAATTGTTTGCAATTAATTGTCGCGCTCTTATTGTTTCTTGCGATAGTTTCATTGTTGTGACCGTCAATGAAAATTTGTAAAAATTGTAGTTGCTAATCGAAAAAAAGTTATTCAAGATGCTTTCCGCGAAAAATTAGGCCTTCTCGTTGATCAACCGAAGCAGGGATATGGTAGCACAAATGACGGGAACACAGCTAGGCGATTTTTTGCAGATAGTGATGTTTCTTCTTCTATTACTGGAGTAGACGAAGATCTAATCAATCGGTTTCATATTATTTTGCAAGTATTATCATCTGGTTACGAAGTATATATCACCAAGTTTGAAGAATTCGCTTTGGGTACAGCTCGGAAATTTGTGGAATTATTTCCCTGGTACTACATGCTAACTACTGTGCATAAAATTTTAATTCCTGGTCCGCAAATAATTTCCTCCGCACTGTTGCCCATTGAACAGATGTCAAAAGAAGCCCAGGAATCTTGTAATAAATGGATTAAAAGATTTCGGGAAGACTTCTCGCGAAAGTGCAGTGACATAAAACAATGGAGGATGTTTTTTGCAGACTTTTGGTTTCATCCGACCCGTACATAACAAGCCTTCGAAAATTACCGAAAAAAAATTATTGTCATTGTCTGAGAAAGCCATAGAGTTGTTAAATCCGCGAGATGTTGCAGATTCCATCCCAAATTATAGCGATACTGGAGCTGACAGTTCAACAACTACGGAATATGATTCGTCAGATAGCTATCGATAGCGACTAAAGGTTGTATCGTTCTTGTATTCAATGTTTTTTATGTTAAAAATAAAAACCTATGATATTTTCCGCCATATTCGTCCGCCATTTTTTTTTTTTTGCATTTTCATTCAAGATTAGTAATCAGCATCCTTAAGAACCCGAATGAAGTTCTTTTTTACTTATAAGTATGATCATTTTGTGTTACAAATACAAACTTTTGATGATTTTGTCCGCCATATTGGTCCACCATTTTGTTTTTTGGCATTTTTATTTAAGGTTATTAATTAGAATGATCATTATCCTCTAAATATAAAGTTTCAGTCAATTCGTACAACGCGTTCGACTTTTGACCAGCTCTTCGGCGTTTGGCCCCACTGTGCGCCGTCAGGACTCGAACCTAGGACATCCCGGTCAGGGGAGGAGTAGTAAAATCAGTTGATGCACTGAGCCACCGCTCCCGGTCAATCAATCGGAGCGACTGTGGTCGCGTGCAAATAATGAAGCATAGAATGCACGATACAATAGAATACAATTGAAATACAATAGTGTTATGCTTGTACAATTTTTGATTGCTACATTATGCTAAGGTGAGCATGATTCAGTACACATACCATGATTAAAAAATAATGCATTAAGATTAAGCGAGGCACAGCAAAATTAAATAGCATGTTGTAACTTTTATGTTTTTTATACCCCACTACTCATGTATATTTGTACTCAAAGCCAAATTGTTTGTTAAATATTGTTAATAAGTTTAAAAAATGATTGCAAACTTAATCCACGCGACCACTTGCATTTTAATTTTAAATGTGACCTCTGAAAAATAAAGGCACGTCCAATTATTCGCAAAAACGATATTTTTCGCGTAATTTATAATAGTAATTAATGCAGTTCATAAAAAAATTGTTTTCACAAATATCTTCTACGTGTATTATTTTCTTCTATATTCCTTCCACAGATAAAACAAAGGTACTCTAATAGCATGGCCGTAGTCTCATTTTCGATAAACTCCGAATTATTAAAA
Source organism: Teleogryllus occipitalis (assembly GCA_011170035.1). Lineage (NCBI taxonomy): Eukaryota > Metazoa > Arthropoda > Insecta > Orthoptera > Gryllidae > Teleogryllus > Teleogryllus occipitalis. The sequence continues at coordinate 53,418 of BLKR01004111.1, forward strand.
CTTGTAAATTTACAAGAAATGCCAGAGAGTGTGTGCTGTTATAGCTTTACTAGTTTAAACCTTTATTTCAGCAGAGGAAAGGGCTACCTACACTATGCTTGCGACGTTGCGTGTGCTGCTGGCGGCGTGGCTGGTGGCGGTGGTTGCGAGCGAGGTCACGGAACCGACAGGATCGGTTTCTGTGGAGGACCTAGAAGCGCAAGTGGACAGCCTCAATGCACACGCCGACGCCTTGCAGGCCCAGCTGCAGGCGCTACAGGACGCGTCCTCCCAGCGCCACTGCTTCTCCAGCCCGCCCCCGCTGGAAAACGCTACCTATCCTGACCCTGCCTCCATCCCGGAAGAGCGCCCCGAGGCCCTTGTCAACATATCCCTGCACGAGGCCGCGGCGCGCGACGACGTGGACGCTCTGGTGGCGCTGCTGCGACGCGGCGCAACACTCGAGGAGCGCGACGCGCGCGGCGACACGGCGCTGCACGCGGCGGCGCGCCAAGGCGCGGCCAGGGCGACCAACGAGCTGCTGCGGCGGGGCGCGGACCCCAGGACGCGCGGCGCGCTGCTCCGCACGCCGCTGCACGCGGCCGCCGCCCACGGCCAGCTGGAGAGCGCGCGGCGGCTGGTGGAGGCGGGCGCGCCGCTCGGCGCCCGCGACGCCCGCGGCGCCACCGCGCTCGCGCTCGCCGCCCGCCACAACAACCGCTCCGACCTCTTCGAGTGGCTGCTGCAGCGGGAGCCGTCGGTGGAGTGGGCGGACGCGGCGGGCGACTCGGCGCTGCTGGCGGCGGCGCGGGCGGGCGAGTGGGCGCGCGCCAAGAAACTGGCCGGCGGCGGGGCGGCGCCCGCGGCGCGCGGCCGCGACGGCGTCTCGGCGCTGCTGCTGGCCGCGGGGGCGGGGCAAGAGGGGGCGCTGGCGGCGCTGGAAGCCATGCTGCGGCGCGGCGCGCTGTGCGACGCAAGGGAGGTGGCGCGCGCGCTGGCGGCGGCGGCCGGCGGCCCCCAAGTGTGGGCGATCGCGCAGGCGGCTCCCGAAGAGGTGAGGGCTGCAGATCTTCAGCTCACGACGTGGTCGAAAGCGCACTTTACGCTGACTCCTGGCGATCCAAAACTATCTCAGTTAAAGTGTAAACAGGCGTTCATTGTAAATTTCACGTGTGGTGCCAAAGAATGGCACAGACTTTGTCGTAGTAGATTTTTCTAATTTTCTTGGCAAGGGTTACCTTTACAGTCTTGCACCATCTTTTTGCCGGCTGCCATCTATCGCAACCCTTAATGAATTTTTGAATTTTTTAGTTTTCTAGTAGTTAATTTAACGTTTACTTTTAGAATATTAAATAAAAGTAAAACCTCGCCCTGTATGGCAATTTTCATTAATAAATTTGAAGCCTTTTGCAAGAAAATTGCTTGTAAGCGTTACTGGGAGAGCGCAATTCAAATCTCTTTTTCTTGAGTAATATTTCAAGTTTCGAACAACATCCTTTGAAGCCATTTAAATCACTTCCCTTTACAAATGCAGTAATGTAAGAATAATCCAATACAATAATCAAATACAAAAATATTTATTATTTAAATACAATAATTGCGGAAAACTACGTGCGATTGTTCACCACTTACAGGTCTTAACCGTCAGACAATGGACTGGTCATTTTCCGCTTTTAAGGAAACAAATCCCTCTTCAAGTGGATTTGAATACAACAATTTCAACATTTAAGGAGAGTCTGAATAGAGTTTAACTGTGACGTCATTCGAGTGTCTGGAGGAAGAGGTGCCTGGAGGTTATTTCTTCCCAGCCATTAGTTCTGTACAGGTGGTTTTTAGCTCTTCTTTCGAGACGTGCTTTCTGCTGTTTCATTCTTGAGATACCTTTTGCACTGTTCATGTGGTTTAACCCTAGGGGGTACATTTTATACCCCAGGGCAAGTTCTGTCATTTCAGTTAGCGTTACTACCTGTATGGCATTTTTTCTAGCTGAATATTTTTCTCTAATACATTGAAAATGTGCTCATTAAAAAAAACATTACTTATATTTCCTGGAAATACATTTTTCTCGCCAGGGAGTCCAAAATGTACCCCTTCAGTACTCTGTGTTATGTGACAGTCAAAAATTCTTCCATTTTTCTGCACTCATTCTTCAAAGAGAGGTTAAATTTACATGTAATCATTTGTCTTTGCGTTGTTTTCCAATACATCACTTGACCATTGCAGTTATTTAGTTCGTGGCTTCTTATCGAGGCTTCACACGAATGTGCTAAATAACTACATTAATATAACGTATTGTGTTTTGTTGAGGGATTTAACATGATTCTTATTTTCAACAGTAATTATGTCGAAATAAAAAATGTTGAGTTTGTACAATTTGTGTGTGCAGTAAGTATTCCTATTAAACTCTTATCTACCCGCGCTAAAACTGTTAAACTGCAAGTGTATTACGGTTTGTGAAGACATTTGTAAAATTTCAAATAAGTTTAAATTAAACGGTGCCTTTGTAACTAATTATTAACCTAATGCAAATGACAAAATATAAATATTTAAGAAAAATATCAGAATCAATTTAAAGTGAAACTAATGATCAGAAAATTCAAAATCCAATTCGGGCCCAAATGTACCCCTTCAGCCCTTTACTAGTGTAAATTTGCACAGGCCTCCGAAGATTAAAACACTTAATTTTCAATATTATTCGCGTTTTCATCTGTTCTGGTGCATGAGAGGTCATCATTCGTAAGGTCATACTTTTGGACTGATCAGCTGGTAGGCGAAAGGACATCCGTGACGTACATTTTTCTCCGTTCTTTTTATAAGCACGTATACATTCGTGTAGTCATTCGCCTATTGTTATGATCAGTTACTTTGTATGTGGCTATTTACATGTCGTTTGTCTTCTGCTGTTTTCGGTGAATTGGCAGGTTAGTGACATCATTCGAATTTTACTCAAATGAAATGGTTGAAGTATGCGATGAGATTGTCATTTGGTTTCATAAGGTGGTTGGCGTATTGCCATTCGTGGCGTATTTTATCATCTTCTGATGATTAGTGATTTCAATTGATGGAATGCTTCTGTCTATTGCAGTGGCAAGTTTGTTTGCAGGTGGCGTTTTCTTAGTCAATTGAATTTTGTTATGTTCAGGCTATTGACAGGGCTTTATTTCTGACGCCATTTATGGTTATCCCCGTTCAGCTGGTTGCGGCAGATGTTTTGTGGCAATATCATTAGCCTTTCACTTTTGTATTTTGCATGTTATTTGTTGATTTATAACTTAATTTGTTATAACGGGCGCCTTAATTGCTGTTTCATAAGCCGCGTAAATGTAGTGAATGTTTTTACAACGAAATGAGGCAATTTCTCCCTTCAGTCGATGGAGACTTCCGGCGGCAATTGTGTTGGCATTCGCCTGGAATTGACCGGACGAAGTACACAAATATACTGATCAGCACAGCCATCGGGTGACACTCTCATCCAGAAGTTGACAGAATTCACCCGAACATCTAACAGAATCGAAAATCCTAACATCCGGAATTCATAACGGTTGACTTGCCGGTCAGAAGCTCTCAGAACTCACCAGTTCCTGTCCTAAGCCGTTAATGTTTATTGGACACGCTTTCCTTATGATAGTTTCAGGTGTTTGTAAGGAATTTATTCGTGTCTTTCTTGGCCAATATCTCTGTTCAGTTGGTTGAAAGTGCTTTCACGTTTCATCATTCGCCATTTTCCTCTGTTCAGGGTCTTGGTGCGTATTCGTTTGTGACGTCATTCGTATTTTGCTATGATCATGAATTCATGTTTATTCATTTGTGACGTCATTCGCCTTTCCCTCTGTTCAGGTGGTGGGCGCCGCCGGGCAGGAGGCGCTGCGTCAAGCTGCGCGCGACGGCCGCGTGGAGGCGCTGGCGGCGCTGCTGGCGGCGGGCGTCGACCCCGCGCTCCCCGGCGCAGACGGCCGCACGGCGCTGCAGCTGGCGGCGCGCGTGGGCCACGTGGCGTGCGTTCACGCGCTCCTGCCGCCGCTCGCCAACCGCACGGACCTCATCCTCCGCGCGCTCAACGTCACACAAAGCGCGCAGGTGGCGAAGATTTTAAGCACAGCGGTGTCTGACGTCCTTCGAGGCCCCGCGGGAGAAGACATCATTAAGCAAGCAGTTCGTGACGGGCGATGCGACATTGCGTTGGCCCTGATGGCTATGGAGCCGCGCCAGGAACAGCTAGACGCGGCGATTCTCCTCTCGCAGCCAGGGGCAAATGCAACGTGCGTTGAGCCACTTTTAAACAGCGTGTCTGGCATCGCCGAGAAAACGGAGATCGTTAAGAAGATTCTGAATCTCGGTAAGAGCAGCGATATTCTCGAAGCGTTGAAAGGACAGTCCCAAGCGTCTTCCTCGCCGTAGCTGGGGGGAGTTCTTTGTCGGAGGCGGTGAAGGGTGGCAGATGCTTCAAGGTGAGAGCTCTCCTGGCAGCCGGCATAGGCGCGGGGACAGACGACGCCCAGAAGGCCTTGGAGGCGGCTGTGGAGTCCGCGGAGGTGGAGTGCGTGCGGGCGCTGCGGTCGGGCGGCGTGGCGCCTCTGGCTGCAGAGCGGTGGGAGAGGGAACTACTAGCCGCAGCGAAGAACGGAAAGCGGGAGGCGCTGGTGCTGCTACTGGCGGCGGGCGTGAGAATAGACGCTAAGGACAGCGCCGGGAAAACACCTTTGATTCTCAGTTCAGAGGAAGGCCATACAGATGTCGTTTGTGAAATTCTGAAAGCAGATGCTAATGTCAACCTTTCGGACAGTGACGGGATTACAGCTTTAATAGTATCTTCAAGAGATGGTCATGTGGATGTTGTGCGACTTCTCCTGGCTGCGAATGCAGAGGTGAATTCAAGAGACATTAATGGAACAACAGCTCTTATTTATGCTTCATGGAGGGGTCACGACAATAGAGTTCGTGAACTCTTGGAAGCAAACGCTAATGTGAACGTTTCAGACAATGACGGAGATACAGCTCTAATCCTTTCTTCAGGTAATGGCCATTTGGAGATTGTGCGGCTGCTCTTGGCTGCGAATGCGGATGTCAATGCAAGAAACGAAAATGGAATAACATCTCTCGTTGCTGCCACATGGGGGAATCACACCAACACAGTTCGTGAGCTTCTAAAAGCGAACGCTAATGTACATGTTTCAGATAACGCTAGAAATACAGCCTTGATAATAAATTCAATTGCTGACAATTCGGAGATTCTGGAGCTCCTCTTGGCCGCGAATGCGGATGTGAATCAAAGAAACAATGATGGAAGAACGGCTCTCATGGAGGCCGCATATTATGGTAGCAAGAGAATTGTGCCTGAGCTTTTGTTAGCAAACGCAATTGTAAACATATCGGACAATGACGGAAACACTGCCTTAATACTGGCTTCAATGTTTGATCGCTTTGTGGCCGTAACGAAGTTGCTTTTGGCTGCAAATGCGGAGGTGAATGCAAGAAACAATGAAGGAAAAACGGCTCTCATTTACGCTTCATTGAATAATTACCGATGTAACGTGTTTCATCTATTAGGAGCAAACGCTAATATAAACCTTGCGGACAATGAGGGGGATACACCGTTAACCGTAGCTGCAGCAAATGGTCATTATGAGATTGTGCAGATCCTCTTGTATAGGAACGCGGAAGTAAATGCAAAAAACAGTAAAGGAAGAACGGCGCTCATGAGTGCCTCATCAAAATGCCACGACTATCCAGTGCGTCAGCTTTTGACAGCGAACGCTCATGTAAACATATCGGACAATGACGGTGATACAGCTTTAATACTGGCTTCCAAATGTGGTCATTTGGATATTGTGCAACAGCTCTTGGCTGCGAACGCCGAGGTGAATGCAAGAAACAATGAAGGGAAAACGGCTCTGGATTATGCTGCCGAGTATAACCACGACCTTGTAAAACAAGAGCTTCTGAAATTTTAGTTTGTTTCAAAATGCCGAACCAAGTCCAAGTAGAATCTCGTGCAAAAGAAGAATTGGCCGAGGAGTTTTTCTACTTTGCAGGTTATGTTTTATTTATTTATTTATTTTACGTCAAAAAAACAGTTAAGAACTGCGTAGGACGTGCTATGGGGAAAAGTGAATTGTGTGCACATTTTCAAAATTCTGTGATCCCTATACTAAGTCATATACTACTTAAATTTTGAATTTTTGAAAGGGAGAAAAAAAAACTCCCATGTAAAAAAATCTATTTTCAAGGATCAACAAGCAATACATTTTGAATTTTGAAAGGGAGAAAAAAAACTCCCATGTAAAAAAACCTATTTTCAAGGGTAAATAAGCAATAAATTTTGAATTTTGAAAGGGAGAAAAAAACAACAACAAAAAACTCCCATTTAATAAAATCTATTTTCAAAGATAAATAAGCAATAAATTTTGGCTCTTATTACTTCCTGCCGCGACAACATGGAAACGATAATTTGAATAATTGTATTTCCCACTCAATTCTAGAAGACGTGCACAGAAAATGAAGTTACATTTATGTTCAGAAGCAAAACAAGGGCCATCTCAGCATTTGCTCAATGGATCAGGGAAACTGGACGAAAAACCTGATCGAGATGGGGTTCATTGACCCGGAGGCTGCAATACAATACTTGTTACAGGTTGTTTATACACATTTATACAGTTCAAATGGTAAATATCGCATTATGTATCATTGTTAAAATTAATGTTACTTTTTTTGTGATGCTCAGTATAGTCTCTAACTGTATAGAAACAGTTATGCAGCAGAAACGATTTCACTTGTGATTTAAACTTTTCTATTGAATTTAATCGTTTAATGTCATCTGGCAAAGTGTTGTAAAATAATGTACATGTATTGTATGTTGACTTTACAGTAAAATGATGGCTGTAAAACAAGTGTGGCGTATACTTATGAGAATGTGCAGGGATGTTTAGGCAAAGGTATAAGGGTATATGAAAGTACTGTTGGTTCTATTTTGAGGTGTGGGGCAGATATTTGGGGATGTATGAAAAGGAGGAAACTAGAAGCAATAAATGAAAATATATTGCTTCTATAAATTCTAATATTTCTTTAAAATGTATTCTAGATACAGCCTATTGCACACCTTTGTTGCAGGGTAAGATTGGAGACAAAAAGGCAGGAAATAAGAATAGAAGAGTGGACAAAATGGCATGCACTTTTCAGAAAAGGATTAAGAGAGGAAGGTGAAATGAGTTACTAAAGCAAGCTGATTGGGATAAAGATGAAAACAGAGACCGAGAAATCCGATTGCAAAGAGAAAGGGAAAGTTTTTCGAATAATAAAGGTCATTCGTTTGAGGAGGTGTTCAGTTTATGAGGAGAGCGGATAGACTTAAGAAAATAATATATCCAAAGTGATAAAGATCATTTAGTGCAGGAAGATAGCGAAAAAATAAGTAATTCAAAATGTAATAAATGGTATAAAACTATTCTGAATGATGGCAATATCAGCTACTGAAAAGGTAAATGTTAGGAAAGAGAGCAAGATCTAGGTTAGGTAATGAAATGTGTGCGAGTAAATTTTGCTGAATAATAAGGAAAGGAGAGTTGGTAGAGGAAGATTGGAAATATGTTTTAGAGATGTCTGGTTTTTGTAGAAGGAATAATGTGGGTGATGTGGAATATTCAAGAAGACAAAGCTGAATGTATGAATTGTTAAATTTGAAATTTAAGTCTTGTGTTTTGTACTATAAAGAAGCCAACAATCGCCCGAGAAGTAATCTTAGAACATCTTGCACTTCTAGGTTGTAAGCTAAACATGTGTAAATTAGATTAAGTATGTTTAAGTAATGGTAATTTTTTAAAGTTTAATATCTCAAAATTGGTAAGATCTAAAAATATGTGTGTGATCTCATGGCCATGAGAAGGTTTCAAATATCTGAAAATTTGTTAACAAGTGCTAATTTTTTGGCTAGATAGTTTGTAAGAAAAAATTAGCATTTTGTGGTAAACATTTTATTGATTTCAAAACAGGTATTTGTTTATTGTAAGCAAACTATTGATTGTGGGTAGTTCTTCCAACAAAATCTGGAATTTAGAGTAAATTTAGGACTAAATGGGCACTTTGTTTGTTCTTCTAGCCACATTATAACAGTTTTTATGGCAAAACAAAAAAATAATTGGTATGATTCCTAGTCTTTCTAACAGATGCCGCCACCTTAGTATAGAAGCCTTACAGGTTGCATAACCTGCAGGCGTTGTCATGCAATTGCTTTGACCAAAGCCTTTGCAATAAGCAACCCATATCGATATTTCCCCACTACCCCCCCTATACTACCGAGTGCACACCCCTCCACTGGATAGTATAAAAGACGTGCGCCTCGCTCGCACACTGCCTTTTCGTCGCCTATTTTTAATAGCATCTTATGCTGTAACGGCGCTTCACGCCGTGGGTTTTAAATTTATTTGGCTGCCGCACGAGCGCATTTCTTTTAGTTTTTCATTTGTAAATTCATCACAGGCCATCTAGTTTACGATAGGCCTCCCAGTGCATCTAGTTTTCGGTTGTGCCGCCTAGTGATGAACTTGTGATGGCTTTGTTATGGCGGAAAGGCCCGGCTCTGGTCAAGCCGTTATTGTTTTTAATATGTATATAGTGTGAGTGTTTAGTATAGATTTTTAGGTGTGAGTGTTAGTATTGATATGAAATTGGATCTTGTAAAATTTGTTATGTTTAATGATAAGTTCTTGATGTTATGAAGCAAGTGTGTTTAATTTGTTGTATATGTTATTTCGCAGCTGGAGTGTATGCTGGTTTCCTAATGTCGCGGAAGTCCAGTACTACCATTATTTATGAGATTGTTGTTTATCTTCCAGTTATTGTGCTCCATTTGTAAGCATCTCGGCACTGGGCCGTTTTGCATTTCGGGAGCTTCGTTCGTGAGCTCAGCTGGGCCCGTACAGCAAAGGCTGTGGTCCATTGTTGCTGAAGCTCGTCTTTCGCCCCGTGAGCAACTACCTCGTCGCTCGGGCAAGAGGCAGATTGGAGTCTGGTACCAAGGCGCCGATGTGCAAAGGCCGCCGGCGTTCGTCTGGGCCACAACCGTCTAGCCTAGTTCGACAACACTCTTGCTTCGCAATTGAAATTGTAAAAATTGGTAAAGTTATGGTATGGGTAAAGATCCGATTTCATGCATTTTTGTAGCTAAGCACTCACACTATTTGGTATGACCTTATACGTAATTCTGTATGTAATTGATGTTCTTTTTGTAAAGAAGGATGACTAGTTGTGTATCCTTGACATTTTTGTACGTAATGTTGGATTGCCTCGCCCTAAAGTGGGCTCCTACGAGGTAAATCGTATGTTGTAATTCTGTTTTGGTATAGGCGCTATTGTTACAGCGTCTGTGCTCTTTGTTTTCAGGTTCTTTTTTTTATAGAGGCAATTTGCCTGTCAACTTTGTATTTCTCGTAGTTCTGTTTTGTCCTTTTTCATATTGTTGTCATAAAAGGACTATTGTTTGTAAGTTTGGTTGTAATAAATTGTGTTCATGGTTATTTTGGATTGTTACATCTCCATTTTTGAGATCCCTTAAAGTTAAAGATCCTTTATTTATTTCGAATCTGGTGCGTCCTTTCGAACATTCTCGATTGTGACGACGATCTTCCCGAATCCGATTGCTAGGAGTTCTCTGTGTTAGCTCCGCTAATTTTCTCCTTAGGCTAATGCATGGTTACCTCGCTTATTTGCGAGAATCTTAATTTGTGCTGCCTTCAGCAGCTGGCGACCGTTTAATTTCCATTTCCTATGTATTTCGCCAACTTTTGAATATACAGGTCATACTAGGTCGGGGTGAAGCGGGATGAAGCCGGGTGAAGCGGGGTGAAGCGAGGTGAAGCGGGGTGGAGCGAGGTGAAGCGGGGTGGAGCGGAGTGAAGCGGGGTGAAGCGGAGTGAAGCGGGGCGAAGCGAGGTGAAGCGGGGCGGAGCGGGAGGCGAGCCAAGACGGTTCGAGGTGCGTAGGAACGGATGGGAACAGAACAGGATGGGTAGGATGAAATGTGAGAGGATTGGACGAGGGACAGGACAGCCCAGGAGATTCACGGCAAGACAGGATGGGGCGTAGAAGATCGGGACGGGCCAAACGAAGGCACTGAGTACATTGGTGAGTGGAAGGGACCAAGCGAGAGCAGTGAGGTTAGGTCGGTAAAACACAGAACGTCCAACAGTGCGAAGATGGGCTGCGGGAGCGAAGAGGAGATGAGATGAGTGACGCAAGGCGAGCCGGAGCGGTGCGCGTGGGGGAGGGTAGGGGGGCGGGGGCGGCGCCGCGGGGGGCTCGCTGTCTCCTGTGGGGCGCCTCGCGACCGCCTTTGTCTCCCGACCGCCACCATTTGTAATCTCGCTCGCACTTGGGGTAGGTATCCCCTTTGTACAATTCAAAACAATGCCATTTAACCGCGCTAAATGCCGTTTTGTGTTTCAACAAATATTTAATGCAGGCTGCATAATAAGGCGCGGCCCGCTGTGGATTAATCTGGGCGGGGGGGGGGGGGTTCCGCGCCGGTGGGCAGCTCTTGGCGCTGTCGCTGTTGTTGCCTTTCAGATGCAACGAAAAGTCTGCAGCTGGCAGATTTCCCCCGCTCTTTCCCTGGTCCACCAATTCACAACGCGGCAATGGACATTCAGATCCCTTGGTGGACCTCTCAATAAACAATCCAACTACTTATTTAGTGCGTTTTCGAGATCACATTTTGTAAGAGGCAAATTAATTCCAATGAGGTATGCGAGGTAGGTGTAGGCCAATGTGTGGAGTTTTAAGTGCTGATTGTGTAATATCGTTAACATTTGTAATCACTGTGTACTTGATACTTACATTTATTAATTTGATACTTACGACTAATTATAAAAAAGTCTTATTTGTAAGATTAAGAAAAAAACATTTATATACAGCAATAACAAGGAAATAAATTGAGAAAAGTCATAGAATTTTTCTCCATTTTGAGATCACATTTAAGTAAAAAGTAACAATAATATTAACAAAACAATAATACGTTTTATACTGATTAGTATATCTTTCGTTACTAGGTAACAATGAGATATTTCTCTTTATTACATCACAATCTGTAATGTCCATTACTCCGAATCATAATGCGCTTAAAATTCAACCGAAATCTCCCTCTGATTCCAATTCTACACGTCCAGCCGTGGAAAAAAAAGTGCGCAAAATACTCGAATTCTTCTTTTTCGTTCTGTTAGACGATCTTTTCAATCCAGTATCTCTGGAACGCATAAAATGAAGCTTCGACGTCGACGATTTCCAGTCTCTTCCATCTGCGTAATTGACGCGGCAGGGATCCCGCCCCGTCCCGATCCGAAGCTCCCCTTCCCCGCCGCCCCATCCTCTTCCGCGGGCGATCGCCGTTCACGTGTCGTGATCGCACGTCGCACAAATCGAGCCACGTTGTGGGAGTGGAACGGCCGTTTCCACAGTAGTGTAGGAAGCGGTCGTGAGGGAAATGGGGAACCAAAGAAAAGGCTGCAAGAGCATTGAAAGGGAATTATTAAAATGCGGACAGTGTTGGTGAAATAGGAATGAAAAAGAAAAAGAATACAATAAATTGAAATGGGAAGGATATCTCCCAAAAATTAGTGGGATGAAGACTGCACAACACTAAATGAACGCTATAAAATCATTCAAATGTAGGAAAGTAATAAAATAGTGCTTTGCAGTATTGAATAAAGGAAAGTCTTAATGCCGGTATACACGGTATAGTTTTCCTGCCGATTCTCATACATTTTCTGTGTAGAAACTTTAAGATCTCAAAGTAGAAGTATAAAAGCCAAAAGTCGCCCATATACGGTCTGTACGTATTCTTCGTGAACTCTGTACGAATCGCCACAAGGCGCTGCATGGGGGGTCTACCGAGTAACAATTGAATTGCGCCGGCGGAGTACTTTCGGACTCTTTTCTGGCGGTTTTTTGGGCTTGCGTTAGGCTGTGACCTGTATTATGTATTAATTAACCATGAGGAGCATAGAGAAAAAAATAGGAAGGCAGAAATAGGGAAGAAGTTAGTTTATCACAATATTACTTCACAGAAACGCACTTTGACACACCTAATCACAAAATGGAAATGGCCGATTGACTGTGCATCGCGTAAACAAATTCGTTAGTGAACAATTATGCCACTTGAGGCGCTTGATGATTGTGCAGCCTAGACTGCACGTCAGTTGTTGCGAGTAAAGTTTAACAAACAGTTCAGTACAGAATAGATAACTAAAAAAATCTATTGTACTATATTGGATAATATTTTTCAAAATGGAAATAACTATAATAACTAAAATTTAGGAGAGCCAACTAATTAGAGACTGTCAGGATAATGAACACAAAACGCCTCTGTTTTTATCTACGGCATTTACAGTGTCAATTTGGTATGACGAGATGTTTATCTTCCTTGGACTAACAACGGAAAGTGTTTTCATCAGGACAGTAAAGTTATTTCACTGAACACGTCTCCGCCAAATCTGTTTTCCCCCCTGAGACCATTTAAGGTAACACGCTGATTTCACCGCGATGAAGCGTGGGTGGCGGTGTTGCTTTCGGCGTCATCCACAGATACGAGACCGCCCTCGGGGGCATGGGGCTCACGCACCTCCACGAGGGGCGAACTGGGCGCTGAGCCGCGTGGGCGACTGTGGCGCGGACGCGACGTGGGCGTCGGCGGCGGACGAGCGCTAACTGCACGGCTCAGCGCCACCAGGCGGCGGCGGCGGCGGCGACGCCGGCAGAAGAGTTCGGTTTTGCAAATTCAATACCGAAATTCAATTTGTTCGATATTGGGCGGCGCGCGCGACGGAGACAGCCGGAAAGGGCAGGGGACGAAATGAGATAGAGCCGCTTGTTTCCGCCGCCGCCGGGAGGAGCGGCGAGGGCGGGGTGGCGGGGGGCGGGGAGGGGCGGGGAGCAGCGTGGCCGGATCTCCAGGCGAGCGAGCGATGGCAGGGGACGGAGCGTCGAGAGAAAGGGCGGGGAGGGGTGAGGGTTCGTAAGAGAGAGCTGTTGATGATGGCGCGGAGACGAGAGCAAAATCAAGGGGGATGGAGAGGCGGGGAAGGAGGGAGGGGAGTGGAGGTAAGGGCGGGGATGAGACAGAAGAAGAGAGGGAAAAGCAGAAGGAACGGGACTGGAATGAAATTATAGGTGTGGAGTGGCGAGGAAAGGGCGGGGAGGAGACGGAAAGAGGGGAAGCGTCCGGGATGGAGTGGGAAGTAAAAGGGAGAAGCGGAGGGGCTTGGAGACGAGGTGAGAGGAGGGTCGGCGCGGCGCGGCGGGGCGGGGCGGGGCGGGGGGGGGGGGGGCGTCTCGTCGCTCTGTCTCCAGGCGAGCGAGCAGCGGCGCGGATGGGGCGTTGAGGGAGGTGCGCAGGGGCGCGGGGATCGACGAGAGCCGACGCGGAATGGGGGAGGGGGGGCGCCCTTTCCAGCGGCGCCCGCTCCACCCACCGCGTCGCCGCCGCCATTTGTCGACACGTCAACCGCATGCTTCCGGGAGATCCCCGCGCCCGCCCCCGCCCAGACAAAAGCAGGTAGAGCACGCCCGCGCGCAGCGCCGCGCCGCTCTGCGGGGCGGGGCGGGGCGGGGCGGGGCGGGGCGGGGCGGGGCGGGGCGGGGCGGGACGGGGGCGCGCTCCTAAGATGCGAATGTGATAATTTCCGAAACAGGGTTCTCTCTCGCATGGCTAGAGAGCGAGTGAGGTTTTGTCGTGCTCGGGTTGAGCGATTTGTCTTGTGTCTCTGGGACGAAGTTGGAGTTGACTTGGTAAACACTGTGTGAAGAGCTTTGCACACCAAACTGTCTTCACGAAAGAAGGGACAGATAATGAGCAGGCACCGTTGTAGGTCAAATTGATACTAAACTAATGCAATTGATTACTTTAGAAATGATGACTGAAAATATTAAAGAATTAAACCTCTATTTTCCCTTGGTTTAAAATGTCACTTTTCATTTTATTATCATCACATCAAATATATAGAGATAGCTTATGTAATACGAATTCATATTCGTTTTTATTTTACAATTGTACTTTGAAGTATTATTAAAATAATAACGAATGTCTTACTAAAAGATACGTCTTTGCAAAGATTCGCTTCATAAAAAATTATCGCAGAAAAAAGTGATGGATTGCTGTTTTATAATAGGCAAGTGAATTTTCAATTCAAGTACAATTATTTCTAAAAGAATCAATACGTTGCCTCTCATGGGCAGAAGATTGTCATTGCCACGAAAGGGTCTTTTGACTATAACAGTAATTTTTAAACCAACATCTGTTATTAATTGATTGATTTACTTGTATTTCCGAGCGCGTTAACAACGTTGTTCATTAATCCCGTTAGTGTAGTGCATGTTTTTTTTATCGGGAGATGGCGGTGATCTTCCCCCGCTGGATGGCGAGATCCGACGCCGACCTACTGTCGGCTAGCGGGGTTTCCCCCTAACCAGGACTCTCCCACCAGCGGGGCACCGCCCCAGCCGGGACAAGCTCTAAGCTCCCGACCGGTCTCCCGGAATATGTGGTAGTGTAGTGCATGTTAGTGTAAGTGTGTGTGTGTGTGTAAGGGGAGAGGAAGGACAGATCGAGCTCGGTCCGTGGCCCGTTTAGTAGGGTATTGCTCCGGCATTCGCCTAGTGTTGATGGGAGAAACCACGTAAAACTACCGATGAGAGCAGCCGGCCGCTAGAATTCTCCTCCAGACAGCGACTGAATTCCACCTAACTGAGAAGCTAGTGTCGAAAATCCTGCGACCGTGGGGAATGGGAATCTAGGACCTCCGGTCATAGGCGCTGCAATGACATCAGTTGATGCACTGAACTACTGTAACATCTGTTATTGGTTGAGCACATACCGCAGTGCCTCGTGCAGAGCGGCGGAGGCTCCATGAGTCGCTCGGGCGTCACCCACGCGTAGAGCGCGTGGGCGTGACGCGGCGTGGGTGTGCGTGGCGGGGCGGCCCCTGCGAGTGCGTCGCGACGCGTTTGCTGTGGGGGCTCCTGGCGCTGGGGCTGCGCGACTCCAGATTAAGGATTTGTCAATACGTTCATTACTCCCTCTGTTCCGCGCGCGCACTCAAGCGGCGGCCGAAGGAGGAGGCAGGCGCAGCGGCGCAGGGGAGAAAGGGGGAAGGCGAGAAGGGAATTCTCCCTCGGAATTGCAGGTAGACGGAATGCTACGCACACGGCACGCAAGGACAGAACAAACAGAGCTCACGAGAGAATAGGTAGGGATGGAGGAGAGGGAGAAGCAGAGTGAAAGTCAAGGAGAAAGTGGGTGATGATAAAGGAGTGGGAGGAGAGAAAGGGAAGTATTTCATAGAAACGGGTATGAAACGATATATTGAAAGAAGAGAATTATAAAATACCAAATCAAAAGAAAGGATGAAGGACAACATGCTGAAATTACAAAAGACTAACAAATGTCAGACGAAAAAACAGGAATGAAAGATGAAAAAGGGGAACGTGAATGAGGACGTTTCAGAAACATTGCAGATAGTGGTAACTGCATGACGACTGGTATAGTCACAAAAGAAAATACAAAGTGTGATCAGAAAAGTACAAAATATTGATGTTTATTGTCATTGTGTGTTTGTATGCGAGTTGTGATAAAAAAGAGAAAACTTATCGCAGATAGGGAAAGAAATGCGCATCAACACGATTATAAAAATAAAAAGAATGAAGTCTTGCGGCGAGCTTGACGAATTCTACGTGTTGAAGAAGAAACACGAAGAAAGGAGAGGCAAGAGAGCCTGCAGCAGAATGGAAACAAACAAGTGGAATTTCGCCGGAAGGAAGGCACTGGGGAGGGACACAGAAGCGGATGCAGTCGCACACAAATGTAGTCGAACAGGCGCCGGTCTGGCGGAGGTGGCGTGGAAAATAGCGGAGCGGGGGCAGGTGGAGCGGGGGCGGGGAGAAGCGCACGTCGGAGCCCCGAGCAAAGGTGGGCGGGGGCGGGGCGGGGGCGGCTCCCCGGGGGCGGACGAGGAATGTAATATTGAGTCCGTGTCAACTCAAAGGCCTGCTCCGTCATGCAACAGTTGGAATGCCTCGACGCTCCTCTTCCTTACCTCGGCGGCCCGGCCCCGCCCCGCCCCGCCCCACCCCGCCCCGCCCCGCCCCGCCCCCCGCCCCGCCCCCGCTCAGCTCCCGCTCCGGCTCCAGCTCCTGCTCGCCTCTCCCCGCTGCCTTCTCGACACAGCTTCAACCGACTGAATGAAGTAGTTGCCAACTAGTTTTACCGGCTGACTTTTGTAGCCGGCAAGTCCTCGAGATATTGCCAACTCCGACGCATAGCGCACTGCGCCGTCGCCGTCCGTCTCGCAGAGGCCGCCCCCCCCCCCGCCTCCGCCTCCCCCCCCTCCGTTCCGCCCCTCCCCCACCGACCTTCTATCCTCCCCCGTGCGCTCCGTCGCCGCCTCGCGCTCTACGCGTCCCGCCCAGCTGCAGATATTGCATTAAAACTCCTGCTTCCCCAACAGCCCCAGAAATTATCGACTGAATGCTAAATGGCTTGCGTACTTCCAATGCCGGCTCGTTGCTACGTCTTTCAGCGGTCTGCAGCTGCTGGAGACGCAGCGTTTGAGACAAAGTGTAATTGGCTTCTTTGCATACTCGGGGAAATAGGAACACACGTACGTTTCAACTCCAGTTACACAACTAACAAGTTCAAAAAATTACTGACCTTTTAGTTTTTGATTTCATGGAATATAACGGTTAGCCATCCATAAATGAAAGACTAACTGAAAAAGATTACAGAACTGAAAATGATTACAGGCTTGATTCACATGTACGCAATTGTTATATTTGCAGAAGAAATTGTATTCACTTTGAAATGTGACAGATGTGTTAATGGAAAAAATTCTGTACATTGAGCAGAAAATATAGTTTCTTTGCTTTGCAGGTTGTTGGCGATCATTGTTCTGAAAGTGTGGAAATTTTTTCTGCAGACATAAAGATAATCCGTGCATAATAATCCAGAAATACACAACGACTGGTTTCATTATTTTTTTGGAATGTGAACTGAGCAACATTGGTGATATGTGATCGATAGGAAGCATTGTAAAACACTACAGCAAGTGAATTCTGAGTACGTGTCCAAGTATGTCGTGAAGTATTACAACAATCCGTGTTGTAACAACACTAAAAAGTTAAAAACTAAAGAGCTAAAAACTAACTACAACGAATTAGCTTTCTTGAATAGCCTTAATTCCCTTCCTCCTTAATTTTTCCCACACGTTCTTAATATATTGTCCAAGATTATATATATATATATATATATATATATATATATATATATATATATATATATATATATATATCTGTGTGTGTGTGTGTGTATGATGGCCATCTAAACAAGTATAACAGATCAACACCGATGTTAAGCGCATAAACTTTAATGGCCTTCTGCGCACAACTACAATGGAAGCCCCGTGAGGAGAGGGGAGGGTTGGTGGATGGGTGCGGGGCAAGGATGAGAAGGATGGGATGCGGTGAGGTGGGGGGGACGAAGGCTGGGGAGAGGGAAACGAAAGGGACAAAATGAGAATGAGGGCGAGGTCGGACGCTGGGCCTGGCACGGTAGTGGCAGGGCTGAAGACGAGTTCGAGGATGAAGGTGGAGCAGGAAACGACAAGGGTAAAGGCAACGGTAATGGTGAGAGTGTGGCGAGGGTAGGGCCGAGTGCAGAGGTAAGGATAAGAGCAAGGCAAAGGACGGGGGGTGAGGGTAAGGACCAGGGCAAGTGTTAGGGAAGGGAGCAAGTGTGAGGGAGTGGGAAAGGTCAAGGGCTAGGATGACAGCAAGAGCATGGGCAAGGCAAGTCATGGCAAGAGTAGAGGTAAGCGCGAGGCAAAAGGCGAGCGTAAGGATGATTGAGAGGGCGAGAGCGAAGGTGAGCGCAAGGCTGATTGCGAGGGCGAGGGCATGCGATAGGAGTGAGGAGGCAAGGTTTCGAGGAAGGAGGTGGGGCGGGGGCAACGGGGCCGGAGTCGCTGCCCCCGAGCGACGAGCTGGAACGGCCGGAATGCCGGGCCGGAGGGTGGGCGATCACGCTGCTGGCTGCTGGGCCAGGGGAGACCGTCACTGTCGTCTCTTCAGGTAGTCGTCAAGGAACGCCGCTTCAAAGGAGAAACTGATGCTTTTCAAGGGTTGTTTTAACAATGCTCAAGGCGAATGCTTTGAGGAGGTAAAGTGCTGGAGAAAAAAGTGCTTGATCGGATAAGCAGACTCATAGCTTCCTGATATACCATTTTGCACAGAGCACATCCTGCACCAAGTAACAACATGAACCTAGTAATGTTCATATTATTTTAAGATCCAATTTGATCTTAAATCATGATATAGGAGGAATAATTATTTTTTCTTAGAGAGATAATGTATTAAAAAAATCATTCTTGATATTGAAACCATTCAGAGTGTAGTCTGATGTGTATTTGTTTCTTGTGCTCTACATATATTTAGTATTGTCTATGTAAGATACAGTTAGAGTGCATATGGGATTCATGTCTTAAAAAAATTGAACTTATTAAACAGAAGTTGACGTGCTTTCTCATTTCCAGAAATGAAGTGACAATTATTGCAAAAGAAGAGCTCTGGATTATTTTCTTCTCTTCTTTAAATTAATCAAAATGATCATATTACCAATAAATGCATCATTCTCATTTTGTAAAGCAGGAAAATATGTAAAGAACGTTAATTAGAAACAAAATTTTGCATTTGTAAGCATATATACAAAATTAGTCAACTAAAATCCCCCAAACTTTTTTTAATTAGCAGGGAAGCAGAAACCAATCGAGATCTCGTTAGCAAGCGAGATAGGCCCATCGACGCGCCGTGTTCGGCTACCACAGACACCTCGGTGTCCGTCACCCCACGTCACAACGACGCCGCGCCGTCTCGAGGGACGCGCCGTCGCCCCAAGCAGCAGCTTCCCCGTCCAGCCCTCCCCTCCCCTCCCCGCCTCCTCGAGTAACTTGTGTCAGCGCCACCTCCTCCTCCCCCTCCCTCGGAGGAACTTAGGCGTCGCTGGCAACTCGACACTGCGCCGGACTTGTCCAAACTTGCGGCGGCGGGCGGGGCGGGGAGAGGCGTGGAGGGGAGGGGAGGGGCGGGGCGGGGAACGGGTGGGCGGTCGGCGGTGGCGACGCTTCTTGACGGCGAGAGACGCGACGGCGCATAATCGCACAGGCCGCCTCGCAAGTCCCGACTCTTCTTCCCACGCCTCGCGGGCCTCGAGGTGCTTCAACGCGGAGATATCGCGCAGCCTTTTTGCCCGACGAAATTTTAAAGTGTTAAAATTGTCTGCCTGTCGACCTAGATTTTAGCTTGAGTGTAGTACTACATTCTCCAACACTATACTCGATTATTGTATTAAAGAGTAATATGAATCACGTATACAGGCTCCCATTTATATTTAGCTTCTTCTTTTGAAGGCTTTTATCCAGCTGTCAACCTACCAACCTTTACGTCCTGACGGGTTGCATATTCGACCATACACTATACCTCAACACACTTGCGGGTTCCTCTTATACGGGATCAGAAAAACGCGAGGCCCTTCAAGGGACAAACAACCATGCCAAAGGTACACTCTCTTAGCCACTTCGGCAGTCCAGGTCAACCCCAATTGCATACTGCTATTAAAATAATTGGAGGAAGTTCGGATCTCGTGAAGAAGAAAAAAAGCAATCTTTTTTTGTTTTCTACAAATAACTACAGACCTCAAATCATTTATAATAATCTCTATTTTACACTACATTCTTAACAGGTTTTCATGTGTGAGATTTTGTTTTCGAATTTATCATGACAATTCTTCCTATGACACGTCATTTCAAATTCACAATGGTG
Organism: Teleogryllus occipitalis; assembly: GCA_011170035.1. NCBI lineage: Eukaryota > Metazoa > Arthropoda > Insecta > Orthoptera > Gryllidae > Teleogryllus > Teleogryllus occipitalis. The sequence goes on from BLKR01004111.1 coordinate 73,248, forward strand.
TACGCTATATTCCTAAATAATTTAAATGGCTTATGATTTAATTGCATGACTTGTCAACTAATTGTAGCGTGTGAATGACATTTACTTCTATCTCATAAGTAAAATTGCGTTTATGGTCATGATATATCACAGTTTGACATAGAATGCAGTTGTAAAATAAATGGCTTATTCATACAAAGACAAATTCAAGAAACGATGCTACTTTGTCCAAGGCGACTTTAAAACAATGATTAGTTTTCGGTATTAAACGGAGTAATGCTTGTGAATAAACGAAGAAATAAACACGTAAAATATTTAAATCTTCTTCTTCCCCTGATGTCTCTCAGCGTCGGGTTAGCCTTTTCACATACTCCTTTTTGTCTTGTGCCTTGTATTTCACATATTCTAGTGTAGCTCCGCTAATATTTATTTATTTATTTATTTATTTTATTTATTTTACGTCAAAAAACAGTTAAAAAACTGCGTATGACGTGCTATGGGGAAAAGTGAATTGTGTGCACATTTTCAAAATTCTGTGATCCCTACACTAAGTCATATACTACTTAAATTTTCAATTTTTGAAAGGGTGAAAAAAAACTCCCATGTAATAAAATCTATTTTCAAGGATAAACAAGCAATAAATTTTGAATTGTGAAAGGGAGAAAAAAACACACAAAAAAAACTCCCATGTAATAAAATCTATTTTCAAGGATAAATAAGCAATAAATTTTGGCTCTTATTACTACCTGCCGCGACAACATGGAAACGATAATTTGAATAATTGTATTTCCCACTGAATTCTAGAAGACGTGCACAGAAAATGAAGTTACATTTATATACAATATATACATCTAGGTAGTTTAATACGATGTAATTGCAGGAGATGCTATAAATATTACCCTCCTTAATAAATTCTTCATTGAAATGCACACATTTTAAAATATTTCATTAATTATATCGCCTTAATAGCGTAGAACGAGAAGGATAATCAACAACAAACTATTGTGAGAAACTACCAACTCATAAAAATGACTTCGAGAAAATTCATCGAAACACTGGATTGTGGGATACTCTATATCTCAATTTATGAACTCCCTTATGAGCTTGTTCCATTCACATTAAGAGTGTGTTAACAATTAGCCACATTAGTTCCACACAGAGTTTAATTACAATGCACAAGGATCATCCAAACTGGGAGTATATTTGTGGTTTTTGTTGTTTTGTTAGCCTATTTTGATTCGCAGCTAAATTTTCGTAATAATAGGCTGTTATATCTCAATTATTTGTAGATTTTATGTTATTTTCAGTCATGATTTGAGTAATTTTTTGCAATATGAAGTGCACTTTATAATTACACTTAATGCAATATCGTTTCTTGTGTAACTGAACAGAGGATTGGGAGACAACATGACATACTTATGTGAAGACACATCGTCAAATACTGCAGGACGACGCTAATACATATTAGCTTGTTCGTTACCGCAGGTCCAGTTCCTTCACACACATCATTTTCTCTGAGCAAGACTCCGCAACCCTATCAACTTTCTGAGCCTCCGCGCCCCTAAGCGACGCAAATCGCAAACATCTCATTCGCCGTCGCCCGCCGCCAGAGGCATGAAGGCGCGGTCTCCAGGGCGCATCCCGGTTCTCGGAAGCTGTTCTAATTAACGCCGCTCCCGGCCCTGGCACCGCCCCCGCCTCCGCCCCCGTCGCCCCTTGGCCCTGCCTCCGCGCCTACCCTCGGCCTTCTCCCCGCCTCGCCCCGCCCCGCCCAGCCCCGGGCCTCGTCACCGCCTCCGTCCGCGCCCCCGCGCCGTTCTGCATCCGCCCCCACCGTCAGCCTTTTCCCTGCCTCCATCCCCGCCCCGCCCCCGCTACGCCGTCCTGCCTCCGCCCCGCCCCCGGTCTCGTCTCCGCCCCCGCCGCCATCCCCGCCGCCACACCCTGCTTCTGCCTCCACCCTCGGCCTTATCCCTGCCTCCGACACCCCCGCTCCATCCCCCACACAACGTCCTGCTTCCGCCTCACCCCCGGCCTCGTCTCCGCCTCCATTCCCGCCCCTGCCCGCCCCACCGTCCTTCCTCTGCCCCGCCCCCGAACTCGTCTCCGCCTCCTCCGCCGCCCCTGTCGCCACCGCCACGCTGTTCTTTCTCCTCCCCCACCCCCCTCCATCCCTCCGCACGCCGCCCTGCCTCCGCCCCGCCTCCGAACTCATCCTCGCCTCCGCCGCCGCCCCCACGCCGTTCTCTCTCCGCCCCACCCCCGCTCCATCCCCCCCACATGCCGTCCTGCCTCCGCCCCGCCCCTCTTCCGCCACCGCGCCGTCCTGCTCCCGGCGAGGCCTCCGCCCCGCCCCAGGCGGCCAGCGCTCGCCGCGGGCGCCGCCACTGGCCACCGCACCCGCGTCCGCCGCCTGACACCGACGCGCTCGCTTCCAGGAACGCATTCGCGTCGGGGGATTGTTCTCCTGCGGGATTGAGTTCCTACTCAGAAACGAGTTATTCCATGTCCAATCACAAAGTATTGATTTTTTAGCCACTTGAATATCTTTTCATGAGATCTGAGATTGAAAATAGATGACAGGTGTTCAAACCGCGAGCAGCTGCGAGCAATAATCATTAAACATTATCACGCACCTACCATTGCCTTCAGAAAAATACAATTATATCTAAATTAAACCTAAAAAGATGTACTTCGATGCGATATAAAATAATCTTTGTAAACGTAACATTTGAATATTTAAAATTGATTTTAATCTTAAAAATATTTTACAAATTTTCACATTAATCTCTCACGAATAAAAGTCCATTGTGATAAACCAGAAAAACCCTGGACTATTTTGAATAGGAAAAATGGCATCAAACGTTAGATATGCAGTGTTGCAGTATGCAGAGAAGATGCTGAAAACCAAGGAATGTACGTTGTTTGAGTGACCAATAAATAAGTTATAGCAGTTCTTGCTTGCTGTTGGAGTGCTATTCACTTGGGAAACAGGACCCCGAGGACATTACGAGTGGTATTAGATGCCGTGGTTCTGTAGAAATATTGAAGAACTCACTGTAATAATAATAATAATAATAATAATAATAATAATAATAATAATAATAATAATAATAATAATAATAATAATAATAATAATAATAATAATAATAGTCTTTATTAATAGGGAGGCTCTTGCTAGCCGCGGGAAAGAGCGCATGTAAGTAAACGGAACCGTACGATTATCATTTCACTTGAGTCTAGAGTGTTAGCTCAATGATAGGCAAGCGGATAACTTATAATTCATTTTGACAGCTTTGAATTGTATTTCCAGCTTTGAAAGTAAGAAGTCAACAGTATCATTCTAGCTTGAGTTATAATTTGTCATTTGTCATTTGTCATTTGTCATTTGTCATTTGTCATTTGTCATTTGTCATTTGTCATTTGATATTTAATTCAATAGACTCGAAGGAGGTTTATATTAGAATAGATCTGTCAATAGCGAGGGTTTTTAATACGTCGAGCTGAAGATAGACCCACTCATAGGTGTTTCATCAACTCATAGGTGTTTCAAGTCACGTTCGCCAACTAACTTGGTTTTAATTTCTGAATTTTATGAGTCTAGTAAATAGAATAGTCTGGGAACATTTGTAAACCTACTTTAACGTTAGTCTAGATAACTATAATAGGGACATCAACGAGAACATCTCATAGGCGATTTCATGCCAGAAGATTGGAAAACGTCTGAGAAGTCATCATAGCGAAGATCACAGTAAGCCCATGAACTTTAATCGGAAACATACGGAACTTTAATTATTGTACATAAAAGTTAACTACGTCAGTAATGAGCTCAATATTGATTGAAATATTATCGCAATAAATGTTAAATTAATATTTTTTGCAAAAAGGAAAAGCTGATAATTTTTAGTTAATTGCCATCAATTCAATAATTGGTTTTAATCAACAGAACTTCAAGGAATCGTAATTCTGTAGAGAACTGCACGTCCACATACGAGAGGTAACGGGATTGTATGTCGAAACCCATCATCAAATTGAAAAGTAAAATCACGATAACGTTTTAACATTTAAAGAATTTATGAGCATAGCAGGCCAAACAAAATAAATAATAACATTGATAAAATCATGGAGATAAACCTTTTCATAATAATTATAAAATTATTCGGAAATATTATCAATATTTAGTAATATTGATATCAATTCGGGGGTGCTATTTCCCACCATGAATGAAATAACTTATTTTGCACCGTGATTAAGTTAGAATGAGTTTAAAAAAATACTTCTGTATTTCTACACTGTCGTATTTATCTGCACTAATGAATGACAGTGGGACACAAAAAGTTTGTTGACCTGAGCACATATGCTCCTTGTCCGCCTGCCCGGCCACTTATACCATGGGGTGTCGATGATAGGAATCGAATCACAAAGCTTGCGTGGGACTAATGTCGTCGCAAGTTATGAATCTCAGTATCACCATCATCATTACAAATGGAAGGGTTGTGACAAAACTCTATTCTTAGGTTTGTCTATAAACACCTGACATCATCTGCACTGAGAATCTCTTTAAAACAGGGCGCACAGTTCATTCTGAGATATTCTGAGTCAGTTGTATCAGCAGAAGTATTGTGGGAACGTTGATGAGGTGGTATTGGCATTATTCAAGAATGAATTAATGGAAGTCATCTATGTCAACTTAGATTTTTTAATAGTGTCTGTTTTCGACGACTTTGCCCTGATCGTTCTTGCTATGTGTAGCGAAAGTCAGGAGACCCCGACAAGAACGTTATGCGTTTTATATATGCGCAGTAAAGTAAACTTGACACAATTGGCTAATTATGCTTTGTCAAGGATATTTAGATGTTTCTTTCAATGAATGTGCGATACAATCAATTCCCTTTTCCTTCTAACCTTCCACCATTGTGGAGGTAAGTAAAGAGGAACCATAGAGATCTGAACGCGAAGGACCAAAGAGTTCCCAAAGGAAATGGAGGAACTGTGACAGTTGAATGATAATTGTTCGCGGAAAAATCCTAGCATATTTTGTCAGAATGATGTTTTGGTTGTCTTAACGGTATTGTTTGAAATGACAAGAGCAAAAATTGCTGAGTTAATGCATTCAAAGAATAACTTTAGTCTAATTTGGTACAATAATCCCTCCCATATTCATTCTCAATTCAAAACAAAACTCTGGAGAAAGAGTAAAAGTTACAATTCACTAGTAATTCTAGCTACATTTCAAAAAATATGAAAACATGAAAGTCCTTAATTAGATGACATGGTCAAGGAATTTTTTAAGTGCAGTATCGTTCGATCTCGTTAATTACCTCTTGAAGACTATCCTAACTTAACAAGAACTCATCACGTTTATACCCTCTCTTCCCTTAACCACATCGTTCTTATTTTGGTGTCTAATTTTTTCGTGACCCAGTCCCTCGTCACCGAAGTTCGCCGAAGCGCGAACTTGAAAAGTGCATCGCAGAATGAGTATCCTAGGAAGTGCACGAACCCAGTAACTATCCCTCATCAGCTAATGTGAAAGGAACAAGAACGAGGGAAATTAAGAAGACAGAGGCGAGTGCTAGTACGTTGCCATCCTCAGGAGAAAGTGCCTCAGCCCTGGCGCAGGCAGATGGGGGTGGGGGTGGAGTGTGGAGGCGGAGATGACGTCAACGGCGGGAGGGGAAGGAAACTTATACCGCAGGGAAGACTACGGTTGGCGGTGAATGACGCAGGGAAGGCGAACAAAGAAAGGGGACGGAGTGTGAACTAGATAAGGCGGGCAATGAGGGAACAGAGGAGGAACTGAGGAAGAAAACATGTGAGAGAATGAAGCAGGAAGAAGGGGGAATCGTATGCTGGCGAGGAATGAAACATGAAACTGTGAAAGAGATGGGAAAAGAAATGAGGAGGGGAGTGCGTCAGAATGGGTTGAGTCGTCAATATTGGAAGAAATAGTCAGGTGAGGGGAATGGGACTGGAGGTAAGGAATGACAGTTTAGTCCCTGGAGTGAGGAATATGAAAAGGAGGTAGGGAATACACGAAGGTGGGGAGATGGAGGGGAATAGCCACATGGAGACGATGGCAAAGAGTCCGTTCGGGGGAGGTTAAGTCAGGGACAACGAAACGAAAGGAGCACGGCGGGGAGGGGAATGTGAGCTGAGCCGAAGCAAGCGGGGATTTGGGGGGCTACGGAAGCCTCGGAGCCGGTGGGCCGTCTGGACGGCAGAGGAAGGGTGACGTCGGAACCGGCGCGGGCGGTGGCGACGGCGGCGGCGTCGTGAGCCGTCGATGAGGTCCTTCCCCCGTCTCCCCACTTAACGTAATGAAAGCGCAGCCTCCTCACCCCTCCTTTCCCCTCCCTTTCCCCCGCGCGCGCTGCAGACGTCGTTCGAGGGAGGCTGCGCTCGCCCTTCCACAGCTTTCCCCTCCCCCCTCCGCCCTCCCCGGCCCCAACTCGAGCGATTCCTTTCACGTCAGGTGTCGGCGCGGGCGAGGCGCTTCTCGGTTAAGCTCCCCTTCGCGCGTCGCCCGGTTTATCGGCGTTCGCGCGATTCAAAAAGTTGCGGCGACGTCGGACCAGACTCGTTCCGAGGACCCGTTCGCGCCGGCCGCTCCCCGCCGGGCGGTCTCGTTCACCTCGCCCCCAGCGCTCCGCTTGGGTTAATTTTCGAGCAGCCGGGGGAAAGGGGGCGGGGTCGCGGGAAAGCTGTGCGTGGGCGACGGCAGGTCTGATTTAACGCGGGGGAGGAAAGTTGTGGAACAGGAGTACAATGAGCAGAAAAATTACCATAAATTGTAAAATAATGGACAGGAAGAAGAGAGGTATTAACGAAGGTTTGAACTGTCTCCTTTCTGATAGTTCGCGGACACATCGTTTTTTAAACCAAATTCAATTGTTGCCAAAGAATCTTTGACGAGATAATGCCTTAGAACTCAGCCCTTCAAAAGTGAGTGACACGTACGAATCCATGAAAATTGTCTTCGAAAAATAGCACTACCTTAATTCGAAAGTTACTAGAGGGTAGGTTCTTTCTTGGACCTCATGTTTTGCACAAAGATATGTCGTTCTGATGTAATAAGAACGGTGGAAGATGCAGCTGATTCCGAGCTGTTTTACCGACTTAGGTTGCTGAAGACTTAGGAGCCACGCGCGATCATTCCTGTCTCTTCCTTGTCCCATCCTCACCCCTTACTTATGCATACTTACATTTACACGCACTACATGTGGGGAGACGAGTCAGAAACTCAGAACTTGACCCGACAGGAGAGATGCACACTTGTAAATTAATTTCAACAGTTGGATATTGTTTTACTGCACCAGTAGATCGTACAATTGCCTACGACTTTGGAAATGGCACAGCAAAGTAAAAGAACATTGTTTTAAATGTTAAGTTATATCCACTTATTTCACTAAATGAAAAAAGGAGATTTGTACATTTTTGGTAGGAAAATAATTAATACACCATAACAGACAAATACATTACCGTTTCTGAATAGGTTCTCTAATTGCCAAAAAAATAGAAATACTGACCATATGCTGAAATGATTTGTTAGATTTTGTCAGCAAATTATTTCCAGTCACTGATGAATGCATTTCAATTAACTCTTAATCTGATAAATTTGCGGTTTAGCTGGCAAAATTAATACTATGCAGAGATACAAAAACAAGACGGGTAAACGCATATTAAAAAGGATTCGTAATGAGATGTCAAAATATGCGTGGCACGGATATGATTTATATACGAATGCTAGTTTAAAGGAAACATTACCTAAACTGAGAAGGACAGATAAAAAATAGCTTCGTGTTGAAGGAAGAAAATATAAAAAAAGACCATCTAATCAGTAACAATTGAGTGATAAAAACAAGAAAGAGGTACTTGCAAACTAAGTAAGACGTGAGAATGTTGATAATGATCACAATGCAAAAATTACCATTTACATTGCAATTACATTTTCAGAATCCGGTTTCTTAACCCTTTCTGCGACAATTACCAACACCAATGTCCAACACAGCGGCACCCAGCGCTGTCCATTGGGCGGGTTGGAGCGAGAACAACAGGAGGATGTAATAAAGGGTGAAAATAAATGCGTTTTACCACAAAATATTACCTTCATTGTAGTAATATCTCTAGTAGTATAATTTAGCAACTAAACTATGGATTAGCTCTAGAAGTTGCAAAAACTTGCTACCAGAATGCTGCAACAACGAATGTGTGCGCATGGACCCCACAACAATGGACGAGCGCTTAGCGCACAAAATTAATTTTGGCGTTAATTGGTTACATAAAAATATCTTCATCTAATTCAAATAGATCATTAAGAGCAGAATTAGAATATAACTCCTTTATTTCGCCCTCTGTTAGACGCACACGCTTTGAGGTCAATGCCTTTGCTATATATTTGGTAACGTCTGCGAAGAAGCGAAGATAATACAGGATACTTCAAGTTACATGAAGCGAACGTGTGCAAAAAGCTTTGGAATGACGCCATGTGAGATGGCACAATCATACAGCACTGGTCCACACCGAGGACAATGGAATAATACTGAGAAGAGTGTGGGTAACTGGATGGGCCAAGGGTACTGGAAACTATGCTGTGGCCCACCCAATGGGACAAAGGCGCGGAAAAGGAGATATGATGACGAGCGTTGAAATAAATGTTACACTTAATTTATCTGAAAATTGTGTATCTAGAAAGGTGATTGCGTGATTTTCGAATACCAGGAAGAATTAAAACTTCTGGATGAGACATGCTCATATAAGGCCCAGCACTACCAGCAGAGCGGTGATTTGAAGGGCTGACACATGGGATTAGTGAAATAAAGTTGCTATGCGGGAGAAAAATGTGAAACAAACGAGATAATGTGAAATCTTTGTTGTTACGTGATTAATGACGTGACAACCAGTCCACAATTTGAATACAAAATAATATTATTAATAATAAACACGAGATGGGGCATTACTTTGACTAAGAATGAAAATATCTAGAATTTTTTCCTCACTCGCTTTCCTCACAAAGTAATTATATATTTTTTTATATTTTTACATTGTCTAAAAATTCTGTAAAAACGTTGTTTTACAATAGATTTACCAATATCTCATTTATTGAGTCACACTGGCATGACTGCACAGCATACGCAAATGTTATTATAGCTATTGTTCACTAAAATATTTTTGTATTTGCACTTTTTGATTCATGCCTTAATACGCAGTGCTTATTTAAGCATTACAACAGATCAGTACATGGACCTGATAAGAATTCAAAGCTGAAATTTTGTTTACTTTCATTTGCGTTTATCAAATTAGCCTCATTAGTTTGCTAAGTTTTACGAATACAATAATCCATTTCGTACAACAGATACCAATCGCAAAAGAAAACAACAATAAATTCGCGATTTTGAAATTACATTGTTTTGAGGGTCAAGCGTCTTAAATTACTTCATCGTTTCACTGAATTCGTGCAAGACCTAGATGGCAGAAAACCCGGTAAAAACTTCATTTCCGGGTGTGCGGAAGGGCAGAAATTCTGGCCGTGTCAGAGGGGTCCGCGGGAAAAGGTGGCCCGACGCAGGGCGGCTGGCCAAGTATGGCGAGTGGGGGAGGGGGCGGTGCGCGGCGGGAGGGCAGGAAAGCGAGTAATTTGGTTCCTGGCGCCGCTAAGGAACGCCACGACGGCCACGAAAATTAATGTGTCGGATTTTGTACAAGGCGCAAGCGAAGGAGCGCAAAGTTGCAGGAACGTATATAAAACACGCGCGCCTGATATATGGAGAGCGGGGAGCGCGCGCTGCGGTCAGGGAGTGAAGTTTGACGGCGAGAGAAGTCGAAACTGAATGAAGCAGAGCAAGAAAGAAAGAATGGAAATTATCAAGAGAGGGAAGGGCGTTCTGAAGAAGTAGAGGGCTGAATAAAGTTTACAGAGAGAAATTTAGGCAGCAGCAGTCGATGAGAAAATGAGTGTGGTAAACAAATTGAGGTGAAATGAAAAAAATGAAATACAAAAAACAATGCAAGACGATGGAGATGGAGGAACGAAGTGAAGCGCCCAGAATAATGAGAACTGAAAAAGACGGGTTGTAACAGTTGCAAATCGACAAAAGGTATTGACGCAAGTAATCGACTGTTATATAAGAGATCGATCGGTGAAAGTGGTAGGTGACGAAAGTATCAGAGAATGGCAATTGACGATAGCAAACATAAAAGACAATACATGAATATAAAGAGTATTCAGGGGAGAGCAGTAAACAATAGAAAAATAAGACATTCGATCGAAAGAAGAATGCAATAGAAAACGATGGCAAGAACCGACGGCACGAAACGAGAAAAAAAAACGAAGAGAAAAACCTTCACAGCAGACTGGAAGGTAGGCGGCAGTGTAAAAAGGAAGAACGAAAAGTCGAAGGGCAGGCAGCGAGGACGGGAGCTGCCAAACCAGAAGGGAAGAAAGCCCTGGCGAAGGCCGAAGAACGCAGCGTCTGGGAGGCAGCGGACGAGAGCCGAGGCAGGGAGAAGTCTACCGGCCGCTGTGGTTTGGTTTGCAGACCAAGACACAAAACAAACAGAGGCGCCTCCTCCGGCGAGGGCCCGGCCGCCCGCCTGCCAAGGAGCCAGCGACTCCCAACCACAAGAAGGTAAATATTTCATCCTTCCGAAGCCGCTTCCACGATCCTCCACAATTAGTATATTGAAGGTAAAAACCACTTCCTTGAAAAAACACTGCGTGTCCATTTCCACCCCGTCTAAGAGATAAACAATTGAAAAAAAACAACGATCTTTCAATTACTATCCCCGAAGAGCTCATCAAAAATATTCAGTGTAGCGGGTTCTCTGTCGCACTGTACTTTTCATACTTTTTGGTCCTATCGGGCAGATTTGATCATCCATGTCTGCTACATCAGAATAATCAACAGCTGCGTCATGGTATACTTACCAACGATGGATCACGGTATCAATTGATGTCACTGCAGTGTCTCTGACTGGGAGGTCCTAGGTTCGAGTCCCGATGATGCCAGGATTTTCAACGCTACGTAGCTACCTAGCTCGAATTCAGCCGCCATATGGAGGAAATTTCTAGTGGCCGGATGTTCTTATCGGTATTTTCCCTAATGTCTCCGATAAACATCAGTCGAATTGCTGGAGCAGTACCCTAAGAAACGGGCCACGGATCGCGCGCCATCTTTCCTTCGTCCTCCTTGATTTAATCTCCTTACCTAAACGCACTTGCACTACTTACATGCCCTATACTATCACACAATCGAGAAACCTGGCGGAAGCTTAGAGCTTGATCCGTCTAGGGTGGTACCTAGCTGGTGGGAGACACTTGATTAGGGAATACTTCGCGATCCGGTAGTAGGCACCTGGGCTCGTTATCCAGTGGGGGAAGTTCACAGTAACCTGCCGCAATAAAAACATCCACTACACTAACGGTATAATGGCCAAAGCAGTTGATGTGTCCGGAAATACTAATCAATCAAATATATTATTTTCAAACAAAAAATGTCACAACGACAACACTGCAAATTACAAACATGTACTTTCTCATTTTCCAATAAAGATTTTACATTTACTTCAATACAGATATTTATAAAAACGGTGTTTGTCGTCAAAAACGTGTTTTTTGTGGATAACAGTCATTTGGTAAGAACATCGTACAAAATATATTACATGCCGCACTGTGTGGTTTGAGTTTATACTTGAAATAACCTTGAGAGTAATTATTTTGTATTTTAAAAAATATTCCATTTCCATTTACAAAGCACGTAAAACCTTTCGGCTGGATATACTGAGAAATATGAAGACAAAATGATGAAGTGATGAATGCAATGAAATGATAGTTTTAGAATTACAATATAACTAAATTACAGTTCTGGTCGACTGAAATGGCTCAAGGCAACTGTTACTTACGCAGTGTCTTTGACCAGGAGGTCCTAGACCCCGTTGGCGGATCCCGCGGCTTATTTTCGACACTACCTGAATTTCTAGGTCAAATTTTGCCACTCTCTGGAGAATTATAGTGGCTGTTTGTTCTGATCGGTAATTAAACAAATACCCGGAGAAGTCCGAAACAGCGCCTTAATAAACGGGCCAAGAACCCTGGAATTTTCCATTCCTCATCTTTTCTCCTTGGCCTAAATTGTTCCTCATTCTTACGTGAATAAAACCTTCAGTCTGCAAGGCATCGCGAGCTTATGATGCTTGAATTTTCGGCACTAGAAGATGAAGAGCTCAAGCACATGATACGTGTTTTAATATTCTTTATCTACACGTCATCGTCTGCCATAGTACATTCACTACATCGCACCATAAAAACAGTATTTATAATAATAATAATAATAATAATAATAATAATAATAATAATAATAATAATAATAATAACAATAATAATATATTTACTGCTTTGAGAAAGATTTCGATGGCATCTTTCCGTAAGTAGATCAAATTATAATACAGTTAAAACAAATTTTTGTACAAAATATGACTAAATGAATGACTCTACGACTACTAAATCAATTATATATGACTACAAAATACGACTACCAAATGAATACAAAATTAGAATGCTCTAGTCTAACATATGAACAATTATTACTATCTTTAACAAGTTTTTAAATCTATTTTTTAATTTTCCCAACTCTGAGGTAGAGTCTTAGCAGGTAATTCGTTTCATTTTTTTATCGTTCTGTTAACGAAAGAAAATTTTCCAATATCTCTTTTTTGCCTCTTTCACATAATTTTGCATTTGTGGTCCTGACGACTAGCGTATAATAATGAGTCGCTTCTGAATATCCTTCCCAACTTTGGAAGCTCTGAAGAAAGCACAGATTCTAACTCTTTTCCGTCGTTACTTGACAAAGCGTTATCGCAAAATGAAGATCCTACACATTCTCAGCGGCACCCTGCAACGATGGAAACGTTCCAACTCAGAAACAACGCTTCGACATCGCCCCAAAACCCGCTCTTAAATGGGACTATATTTTGCCACGAATGTGGATTACATTCATCTCTTTGTATTTCCCGCGCGCGCCGGCGGCGGCGCTGCCGAGCAAGCGGTTCAGCTCTGCGACGACGCCGCCGCGCTGCTTTGGGGACTGTGGAGTCCCACTCGCACCATTTTACTCACAAATTAGGGCGTTTTAATAGAGTTGGCGATGCTCCGCGCCGTTCCAGGACCCTGCGAAACGCCTTGCGAGAACTACCGGCCCAATGAATGGCTGTTCCCCAAATTTCGGATACAGCGCCGAGTTTCGCGTGCAACTAGAGCTGTGGAATGTAATGAAACACCAAGCGTACGCTGCCATGATTTCTATGGTGGGTAAATATTAATAGAAGTTTGAATTAAATTTAAAAATTATTACCTTATAAGAATTACTTTAGGAATGTCATTGACTATTTAAATAGCACCCTCCTCAGGCATTTCTTTTCTAAATTGGATGTTATGCGAGGACTGTAGAATGTTAAGTGTTCATAATAATTCTAGTAGGTACGTCAAATTATGGATAAAAGACAGTTGTATTTGTAACCACATACTACATTTTAGCGAATGAAGAAATGTGTTTTGTTGGATATTAAAATATTTCAGGCAAAACAACACAGCAGTATTTTATGACAAAACGATGTAATGACGGGCTATCATTGATCCCAAAATAGCGTGAAGTGAAAAAGTGAACTGCATACGAGTGAAATTCATTACATTACATCCAGTTTCGTACAATACTTTTTCGAATAATGATGACTATTGTAAGATTAATTACTATGTTGAGCGGTTACATGGCAGTCGCATGCACTATTCAGCCAACGTCACCTAGCAGACAGCAATCAAGGTATCCCACAAGGTATTGAATAACCATAAACATAATCCGACTGCAAACTATCAGTACTAGAATTAGGTTTAATTTATCAAAAAAATTCCTCAATGTTCAGCATCTGTTCTTATTTCTGATTGAATGTCTGATACCGTCCTCTTAGAGGGATTCAGTCTTAGAGGGATTTTAGTCTGAGTTTCGGAAACACTTGAGCGAATGTGCGATTTCCCTTCAACATCCCTACACAACACAGGCACACCAATGAACACATTCCCATGAAACATTTCGTAGAACGATGATCAATGATTACCTCTCGATTGTAAATTTCTTTGTAATTGGTCAAACACCTGGACAATAAGGAAGTCGTGTCATAATGACCATAATAATGAAAAGAGTTGCAACCAACTAATTTACAGAATGGGAATAGAAAAAAACTAATTTCACTACGTGCAAAATGCGTTTATTAAACAGTAACAAGTAACAGTCTAAAAGTAGAGAAACAAGTGTAGTATTTTTAGATGTTCTAAACCGCAACACTTAAATGAAACCAATCAACAGAAACAAATTAATTTATTGGTAGATCTATTAACGGAATAGTATGTTAGAAATCTTTTTTAATAAGAAATACAAGGTTTAAAGAAGTTGAAGAAGAATAAACCAAAGTATAAAACGTTAAATGAGATACATTGTGTACTCTTTTTCAAGTTTGCTTTATAATTCCCAGTAATTTTCATGAGTAAATACATCGGAGCTGTCAGAAAACATCGCATAACACATTAAAATTTCCGACACGAGTCGACAAACAGGGGTCTCTGGCGGTTAAAGGAGTAACGTCTCTCTCTTAGTCTCGCCACATATTTGCTCCGGAGCCGCTCTTTCAACTGACGACGATTCGAGGGCTCTCCTCGCCCCGCTTCCGAGAGCCGCGCTCTTTTCGCATGGCGCCTCGACCGGAAGCGGCCTCCGAAAGAGAGCAGTCGACGAATGGGACGCCGCCACAGCGCATCTCCATTGCATCAACTGACGACGTCGCGGTAGACGCCCACGCACCGTCGCTTCCCTTTACTTTTACGCGCGACTTTTGCCCTCACTCTCACTCTCCACTCTCTCTCTCTCTCTCTCTCTCTCTCTCTCTCTCTCTCTCTCTCTCTCTCTCTCTCTCTCTCTCTCTCTCAGAGTGTTTCGGCTGGCATTTAAAAATGTCATTATGCAGTGAAGTTGTGTAAAATGAACAATAAATAGAACTCCTCAGTTACTTCAATTTCTTCAGTTTCGCGTTTTGCATCTTTTTATGTTCATTAAATTATATTATTATTATTATTAATATTATTATTATTATTGAATTACTGCTACCGGTCTGTTGGAATATTTGCAGAAATCTTCCTTTAAATACCACCATTATTTCAGCATAAGGAATTACACCTACACGAAACCACCACTGACGCATGGAAAATAATTCATAAGAGAATGAAAATTAGTAACTATATTAAGAATTTTCTTTATAATTTTACATGAAAATGAATATATTGTCTCTTAGAATTTCAGGTTTAAAATATGGTATATCTTTAAAGCTTCGAGATTACGCAGATTATTTGCTATTTTTGCAAAATAATTTTTATCAATCTCTTTACAGCACACTTAATATTCCATTTTTCATCCAATGATCACTCTACTCATAGATTTTAAGAAAGAATACGATATCGACATTATGATGTGTAAATGTGTAAATGTGAAGGTTTTTAATTTTTTATGTACATTTATTGCACAATAAGTAGAAATAATCTATTTCATTGAGATAATTCATTCCAGAAATTTTATGCAATCAACCATTCACAGCAGCTTAAAAAATGTGGTATTTTATATTTATTAAATAAGAAAAATCTTTAGCTTTTCAAAGGAATGTAATACTAGTTATTGGAAATCTTTTGTCGAAACTGATGTACAGCGCATTTCTATCTGCATAATTTACGCCATTATCCCTTTTCGCAACGTTGCCAAGTTATACTTGAAATACCTCATTCCCAGTTTGACTTTCATCAGCACCACGTTTCAATACTCGGTATCACCAAGTATGAAAAAGAGGGTCGCCCGGTTCCAACAGTCGTCGCGGAATTTAACTGTTCGGATCATATTGAACACATTTCAAGAACACACCCAATCTGCAGTGACCGATGAACCACCGAAAGGCGCAAAACACAATCTCCTTCAATTTCAAAGATGTCTAGACAATGAACATACAAAAAACAATTGTAATCACTCCATCTGTGTGTTTTGTTCCGGGAACTATTATTCAAAGCTCTGCAACAAGGACGAAATACCTGTGTGTACAGATTGCAGAAGTTACAGCCGCTATCTGACGGAAAATTCTAGCGTCCGGCCGCTCTGATCGGTAGTTTTCCGTGGTTACTCCGATCAACACCAGGAAAATGTTGGAAAAGTACCTTAGCAAACCCGGCCACAGGCCGCGCGCGATCTTTCCTCCCTCTTCCTTGTCCTATCCTCTCCCCTCACACACAGACACTCTTACACTAACATGCACTACACTACCACACATGCCGGGAGGTCAGTCAGGAGCTTAGAGCTTGTATCCACTGGGACGGTGCCCCGCTGATGGCGATACATGCTCGAGAAAAATCCCACAAATAAACTGGTACATCGACGAGGGAGATCACCATCCAGTGGGGTAAGATCACGGCCATCTCCCGGCGATAAAACATGCATTACACTTACGGGACAAAGGACCACAGAAGTTGACGCGTCCGGCATCGCCAATCAATCGACCAAGAAACCCGACCGCAACAAAACTTCATCAATATTAAAATCATTAAAAATACACCCCTTACACATCTCCAACCCAATTCCCATGTGGCCCAAACAAATGATGCACAATCGAAAAACCGATATTCATCACAGCGATTAACTCTATCACATCAAATGCATTATTAACTTCATTAAGTAACTACTCCCTACTTTAGAGATCACTATTTAGATTTCTTTAGCCGTAAAATAAGTAACAACAATGGCAGATGAATCACTAAACAATTCAACCACCTTAAATTGGAACGCAAACTCCAAACAAACTGAACCACTTCATTTCCTTTACTACTACAACGTGGATTATTGTAAAATTACCAAAACGCCATTAAGGGGAATCACAAATAATTTATCCCCAGCTGTAATATATACGGACTGATAACACTGAAACCAAAAAATGTGGTGTCCTCATTGAAATCAAAGCTATAAATACGCACAACCAGGAACATTTTCGGATACACATGGTTTAGAAGTTATGTGTAAAGGAAAAACCTAAACACCACTGAAGAAACTATAAATGAAGCTTTAAATTTTTTTTTAATTCTTGGTCCTTAAAATATGGTTGTACGTTTTCAGTCCCAAAAAACAGAACGTTTATTATTCACCAAGTATAATCTAAAGGAACCTTTATCACTATATTTAGCACAACAAACTTGACGATCTGTTCAGAACACCAAAATACTGGGATTAATTTATGATAGTAAAATGACTTGTAAGAACCACATCCAAAATCTGGTCGACGATTGCAAGAAGAGATGAAATATCCTTAAATGTTTATCGCACAACTGTGGAGCTGACATAACACTCTTACTACTAACGTACAAATCAAGTGTGAGAAGCAAAATATATTACAGATCAATTATCTATAATTCCGCCAAACCAAATATATTGAAAAGATTTGAAACCATTTATAACCAAGCGCTGAGAATCTGTATTTGACGTTTCCACACAAGTCCTATTGGAAGCATCCTAATACTGGTCAAATTATAAAGCCAGCCATCTTCATAAATCTATAAATCGTTATTCATTAGCTACGCATACAAACTTCCGATGAAGGGAGTAAGTATCCTTGTCAAGGATACAAACAGAACATTGCAAATTAAGCCATTTGCATTAATGAAAAAATCTCCCCCACATGTGAAAAATGCAATACACCTCTAAATCTTGATCACATTTTCAAAGTATGGCCCATATATAGCAGTCAAAGATAATTAACTAGTTATAATCACGAATCAATACTCCATTCTAAAGAAGACAAAGAAAGAATAATTAAATTTTGTAAAGCCATTAATATATTTCTGGGAATTTAAGTCCAATGGATACATGTGAATTGTCACTGTTGTTTTCAATTATTGTTACTACTGTAAGATGATTGCAAATTTTACTGCTGCTTTTCTACTGATGTATTGTTTTTTTTAACAGAAAGACGCTAATAACGACGTTGTTGATGCGATTAAAAATAAATTACAAAAGTCATTGCAATCTTCATTTCAATTAACAACAATTCTTGGAAGGTTATACTAGCTGCATATACAGCGTGAGTCACGTAACTTTAGCACCTCCTGTAATTTTTGAACGATTGAAGTTATTGCAATGCCTTCTTCATGGAAGTGCATGAAGGAATGGAGCTCAGCACGTATTCGTTTTGTTTTCATCACTTATATTTTAAGAGATACTGGAACTAAGAATACGTAAAAAGACGAATCCAATAATATACATATTTTGGTGTGTTAGATTAGTATTTTTTGAGTAATTTTGTTTTTTTTTTGTGACTTGTGTATGTAACAGTCCACCAACCAAGGTCGCGCAGCTGTCTCCGTAATAGCACGTTCTCGGAGCGTTACAATTCCATTAAATTGGATTGACAAAAAATCAAAAGTACTCAAAAAAAGCTTTCTAACATACGGCAATATGCATATCATAGGATTCTTCGTTTTATGCTCGTTACGATAGACTAAAAAATATGAATTGTTCCATGCGAAATAAACAAAGTTACCTCAATATCACGCCAAATACAAGTGATAAAATAATAAATATTAGTTAATAATTAGTCCCATTCCCTCATGCATTTCTGTGAAAATTGCCTTGGAATAACTTCAACCGTTAAAAAACTGCAGGAGGTGCTAAAGTTATGTGACTCATCCTGAAGGCCTTCCACAATAAAAATAAGAAATACCAACCATACTAATCTTTTTAATCCCACTTATAAAGTTTTGCTATGAAATAGCAAGTAGGTTAGAATAGTAATTACGGTAAATACACAGGAATAGTAAAATTCAACTTAACAATACATTTTTCTTCAAGAGTAATTTAAAAGGAAACTAATACTGGTCATTATACACCAGAAGTAAAAATCCCTTCCAGAACGCAGAGTTAATCATTTAAATCTAATTTAAAACGGAGTTGTTAGAAGAAACGTAAAAATTTTAAGGGAAAATAAAACATTCTTATTTGTATGGTTGGTAAAGTTCGGAGATTATAAAGATTATAGCATTCTTATTGTGGGACTAACATATATTGTAATATTTATTTTTAAAGATAACGAAACACATTTTATGGTGGGATCTCTATAACATATGTATTTTGGCTTTTGCACATTAGTCTTCTTGTCACAAATTACAGGGGCAATCGCAATTGTTGGGTTGTCATGACGAATCTTAAACTGTTTAAAATTGAGATAGAAAACCTGAACTGAACGGAGTACATCATCCCGACCTCTCATTCCTCCAGGATACATTATATATTTCATTATATCTTGCTTCCCCGCCAGCGCGGATTCTGCGAACGGAGTCGCGCCTCGCTGCGTTGCATCAATTCCGCAACAACAAATCTGGCTGCCACCAGCGCCGCCGCGGAGAACAGCTCCATTAAAACGGAAAGAACATATTCATGAGACGTGTTCTACTCGGGCCGTCTAATTCAATTCTCGATATCATATTTTAAGAAGGCCCAGGCTTCTGTTTGGAATATATTAAATGATTTTTTTTCCACGCTCGTTTGCGTACTTTATGGCGCTTTCATTAACAGCTTGTTAATTATTCGCCCATTAATGAGCGTTATGATGATGCATGCGGTGAGGCGGGGGAGACGTTGAAAGAGAATACATTACTGTGGGCCCAAGGCAAATGGTTGCTCGGGGGGTGACGTCGGTGGGGCGAAGTGGTGGTGGTGGTGATAACGGGCGGCGGGCTGGAGTGGGCGACAACGGAGTGAATCTAGTGATGGAAGTAACATTGAACGGAGGTAGTGTCGGCGGGAGCCGCTGGAAGGCGATGACAATAGGCAGCAGCTCTGCCGGCAAATTGGTTGTTCGGTGCGTGGGACGAAGCGGGGCGGAGGAGAAGAGCATCGGTGGGGGGGTACGGTTGGATTTGGGTGGAACTAGATACTGGAGCGGTTTGGGTGTTGGTCAGTGGGGCGAAAACGGGGAAATTGACAAAGACGTAGGCGGGGAGATACGTGAGCAGCAACGAAGTTAGGGAACGGATGGGAAAAGTGACGAGGAAGGGAAGGGAAAGCAGCAGGAAAGGAACAAGGAAAGGGCGGGGAAGATACAAGACAGTGAAAGGGAATGTAGAAGGGGCGTAGTGCGAGTAGAGGGAAGAAAGAGTAAATAATGAAAAAATGGAAGTTGGGAATGCAATAGACGTGGATGACGGGGTGAAGATGCGGGGGAAGATGAGAAGAGACAGATTAGGCCTGGGGAAGGACAGGAAGTGGACGGCTAGATAGGCGTGAGTGCGGATATGAGGCGAGACCGGCGGGAGCAACGCAATGTGGGAGTGGTAGTCAAAGGTGGGGGCGGCTGGGTTGGCGTGAGCGCGGATATGAGGCAGCGGCGGCGGGCGAGGGAGGGAGATGAGGCGAGGCCGGCGGGAGCAACGCAAAGTGGGAGTGGTAGTCAAAGGTGGGGGCGGCTGGGTTGGCGTGAGCGCGGATATGAGGCAGCGGCGGCGGGCGAGGGAGATGAGGCGAGGCCGAAGACGAAGGCCAGCGCGAACGCGCAATGTGGGAATGGTAGTCGAAGGTGGGGCGGCTGGGTTGGCGTGAGCGCGGATATGAGGCAGCGGCGGCGGGCGGGGAGATGAGGCGAGGCCAGCGCGAGCAACGCCCAATGTGGGAATGTGTGTAGTCAGTGGGGGCGGCTGGGTTGGCGTGAGCGCGGATATGAGGCAGCGGCGGCGGCGGGAGGAGATGAGGCGAAGGCCGGCGGGAGCAACGCAAAGTGGGAGTGGTAGTCAAGAGTGGGGGCGGCTGGGTTGGCGTGAGCGCGGATATGGCAGCGGCGGCGGGCGAGGAGATGAGGCGAGGCCGGCGCGAGCAACACAATGGGAGTGGTAGTCGAAGTGGGGGCGACTGGGTTGGCGTGAGCGCGGATATGAGTCAGCGGCGGCGGGCGAGGAGGATGAGGCGAGGCCGGCGCAGGCAACGCTGTGTGGGTGGGGGCGGCTGGGCGGGCGTGAGTGTGGACAGGGCCGGCGGGGTGGGTTGGGGGTGGACGGGCGTGATGCGAGGCGGGGCGCTCGTCCGGAAACAGTTGCCTCGCGCGCATGTGGCCGAGCGCGAGGACGGACAGCGCAACGCGACGCCGCGAGGCGACGGGGGGCGACTAGAGGAACTCCGCGCGGATACGGATGCAGAACATGGTCTGCACGCTGCCGAGCAGAATACACCTTCCCTAAACGGCGGCGATTGTATGAAAATTAAACGGACAAATGTTGAAAACGACTAATGGGAATAATGGCCGGATTAATTTGTTTCTACAAAAACTATTCATGATGTAATGAGATCATCGAGGACGAAAAAAACTACTAATTGTACGACGTGAATGAATCCTTGCGGAAAGAGTTGAATGAAATCTTTATACAAAACATACGTAGTATAATTTTACAAAGAACAAATTCAATGAATAACATGTTTTTCTGAATTAATTTGTAACGTGAGTATTGAGATATTACAAATTGAGGACTTCTCAGGAATGTAAAATAAAAGAAAGGTGTACCAAGCCTGTTCAGTTAAATTTTGCATTAGGTACGTGGAGTTATTATAATATTACAGGATATATTATTATAAATTCAATGTCTAACAACAACAATAGTATGGAAAATAATTTACATTACAATTTGTATTGGGTTGTACATGAAATTCAATTCGGTAAATGCCAGAGCAATTATTTATAATTTGTTAATACTAATTACCTTAACTTATTTACTCATCTAGTAAATCTAAATAAAATTAATTAATATTATCGTACAAACTACTAAAATTGAAAAGAAAATGATTGTTATACACACAGGTGCCTCAGAATAAATGTTACAAACTTCTAGGTAAGTAGAAATTGGAAGATGATAACTTTAAGCAGTAAATATGTGGTACAGAGAATTTCATACAACGATGTTTTTCATATGCCAGTTTTAGACCAGGGGTGTCCAACGTACAAGGCCTCAGGGCCACAACTGGCTCCCCCACAGTTGTAGACATGTTTTCTCGTACTCGGGATTCATCCCTGACTTCTCCATGTTGTTGATCTCGGCGAGTTCGCCCGACTGCACTCTGAAGAGGATGATATCAGGCCTTAGCATGCATAACGCAGTGAAATACATTGAGATGATTTTTGAATCTCTGAATTTACTAGAAAAAATAGTTAAAACGAAACTAAACTTAACCTAATTTTACATTAAGGAGCGTTGACCCTGACAGGACGCGTGCGCTAGGAAGCACAATCCTATCACTGAAATGGATGCAATAGACATTCACTTTCACTAAGAACCAATCGCGAGGACCACTACAAATGGCACCGCGGTCGCCAGTTGGACAACCATATTTCAGGCAATCCATCAAGCGTCGTTGTTCAGCAGGTGCGTGGCTCCAGTTTTCACTGCGTCCAGAACGCACCCGCCAACACAAGCCATGAGGAGTTCTCTAACTACCAGGGCTAGAAAAATAATAAAAACTGGCTTGCATTAGCAAATTGCTGCTGTACTACCCAAAACTAAGCTTGCATTATCAAATTGCTGCAAAAATACACAAAAAATTTTCAAGAAGTAGCATACACTGCTCAAGAACAAACATTAAATTACACTGGTATAACACTGTAAGAAATTAAATATTTTAACAAAAGCCAGGCTTCACAAATATTGCAGTAAATAGACTATAGTCGGGGAGCTGACTTGTTTGCGTGTGGGGAGCGATGTGTGTTTGACTTATGTTACTTATTCTCGTTGCCGTTTTCAATTTTCGCCTACTGGACACTTGGAGCATTCAATATACTTGGGACAGCTAATATTTGCGAGGACTGGGCGGGGAGAGGACAGCTTCCAGAACACCAGGCGCATTCCTCAGCCTCGCCATCAGTCGCTCTGACTATGCAAGAATATAAAAGAAGTTGAAACATCAACCTTCAACACATGAATAAATAATTCAATAGCGGTTGCCCTTATTTATTGAGGTTCAGCTGCCATGTGGCGTCAACAGTGAAGCAGATTGTGAAAAATCAAACTGCAGAATGAAAATAGGCGAAATAATATAATCAAAAATATATTACATTTTTCTAGCGAAAATCGAAATTGTTTCATTGTTTTGAATTTTCTCGAGGATTTTTGTGTATCTTACAATATCTTTCACATGATGTTAATAATTTTCTGTCAATAATTGTATGTGTAAACTGAAATTAACAATGTACCAGTTTTGTATTCTTTTCGGAGTGGATACCTAACGAAACCGTTGAGTGGAGAATGCATAGTTTTCTTTCGATTTCTGCACGTATTGAAACTTAGTGATACAGATAAAAAATTCCTTTTTTCAACCATCTTTATCTACACTTGATTTGCTTCGATTAGAAGGCAGAATGCAACTGTAAGCAAACTATAGAACCCTGAACTGGTGCCAGTCGTTTGAAGTGGCTTTTTTCCTCTAGTTGCACTCGACATTTAAAAAGCGATAATGTGGGGTTTTAGCGCAAAATGTTACAGAATGTATGAGACGCCACTGCTCTCTACACAGTGGTATTTTGGACAACCAAGGCCAGCTGTGCTTGACTTACGTATTCGCATTTCCAATCCATTACCGATCTGGGCAATTCCGTCCCCCTCTCCTCCGAGTTTTACTCACCGGGTGACACGTCGCAGAGTGGAGTCGCATTCGCCCGTACGAGTACATCACCCGGCGTCGCCAATGAGTGCGAGCGTGCGTGCATGCGTGCGTGGGTGGCGGCAAAAGCGCAGCGCACACGTGCGGTGATTGACGCGAAGGCAATCGTCCCGCTCATTGTGCTGCGAAATGACGATTTTCTACGGTTTCGCGCGTGTGTTGGTCGCAGAACGTGTCAGACCAGAAAGAGGAACAGAAAGGCACTCGGCGAGGTACGCACTGTAGGCATTTACTGATGGAGTTTCACTCTAGAAAAAATGCAGATTTTTCTCTCTGTTTGAATTATTTTCTTTTTATTTTATAGACTAATTTCTTAAATAAGTTCAGAACCTCAGTGTTTTTGTTAAAATTTGTAACTAATAATAATGTTATCATTTGATTTTCATTTGCATTTCATAGTATTTGAAGGTAAAGTCAATTTTCCAGTATTTGTCCGATGTTTGCGATAGAAAATGATTTTCCTTTTTTCTTAAACAATTACAAAAATATTTTGGTGCACACAACTGAATAAAATAATGTAACTATTCTAGACCAGATTCCTCATAGACTTGCTAGTTGATGCATATGCCAATTTTCTTAATATTTCTCGCGTGTGTTTCTCACGCAAAGAGGCCAACAAGAAAGAACTGTAGGAGAACTTTGGATGGTTGGTTTTTCTAGGAAATTATTAAGACTTACTACGAATTTGAATAAAGTTACAAATTAGTCTTTTCTTTTAAAATATTTGCTTATTTGCAATATTGATCGTTTTTAAGAACATTCAGTGCTCTAGAGTTTCTTCAAATGCTCGCGACCAATATAAATGACCTTCATTACTGTTTTCAAAACCCTTCATTAAAATGTCTTGATTTTATCAACGGGGTAAAATTGCACACAATTTTTTAAGACACGTTTCTTACCAAATCCACTTATCTTGTTTTCTAGAGTTTTACGCGTGTATTTGTCAAACCACTGCCCAACGCAAAAAAAAAACTGGAATGTGTGTGCTACTACACATTAATTCGATTAAAAATGTATTATACATTTCGTGTAAGTTTTGATTTAATTGATTTATGATTGAAAAGATTTTCTTCACCACGTAGGTCTAAAACACGGCATTAACTTAATTTTCGTTTTCTTATCTTTAAGAATGAGGAAACTGAAAAAATGTTAATGTTTCCTTTTAGACTTTGGAAATATAACGGCCGTTTATTTCATATTTTTGCAATGAGGAAGACGTTGTAAAATTTGACAGATAAAATATGAAACAAATATACTTGAAATATAAAGAAGAAATCTACCACTATCATTTTTCACTGAAATATATAAATAATTGGATCAGTTCGCAGTGTGGACAAATTTATTTTAAATTACTACTGTCCGTTTCCAGCAAACATCTCTTTACATATGCACACGTATGGAGTGGGTATTTATGAAACGAGCAGCGTTTTCAATGAATCTCAATGACACACATTCCATTTCACTTTCATAGCTGTAGCTAATAGGTGTGAATTTCAATATTTGTACGAATAATGGGGCATGCTGATTTCGTTTACTTACTCTGACTAGTCATATCTGATTTTTGAGGTCGATATCCCACATTTTCGTTGCAACATTAATAATTTTCCATCGTTTTCGATAATTATTTTGTTGAGTAGTGTGAAGAACGTATTAAGGGAATGGCGCAGGTCTCATGTTCGTTGAAAACCCTGATTTTTCGAAAATTTCAAAAATTCAAAATGTTTTCGGAGTCTTCCCACAACTAAAATATTCAAGATAGAGATTTTTATCTTAATGAAATCTTTTCCTCTAAGATAGATTTTGAAAAAATTTCATGTACAATTTTTTGAAAGTTTGAGTATTTTTGGCGTAATTTTGCGGGAAAATACGTGCGAGAAACTACATGCCGTTTTAGTACCACTAGTTCAGTATGGGTTACCTATGACGAATTACGAGTCACTGTTACATATAGAAATGCATTTAAAACCATTGAAATTTTTCCCAAAATACGGAAAACCAGGCAAATGTTGGAAAAGTACTCTAACAAACGGGTCACGGACCACACTCGAAATTCTCTTCATCCTTGTTCCCAACTTTCCTCTTATACACATACACACATACATACACAGACATATCCACAATTAACACATCAGATTACATTATACGTGAGACCCATAGGGAACGTAGAGCTTCTCCTGGCTAAGATATATACTTGGAGAAGGGAAAACCTCACAAGGTGGAGGATATTACTCTTCAAGGGAGAAGGAACATCAGCCCTTCGTGTATATAACATGCACTATATTCAAGGGACAAATGTCCAAAGTAGCTGTCACGCACGTTAAAACGAAGTACTCCGAAAAAATTAAAGTGGGAGGATCATAATAAAGGAAAAAGAACAAGGACCTCAAAGCATGGATTCTGACCACACACGAGTTACGGGAAGTTATTTACTGTATAGTACAGGAACAAGATATATACCTTTCTCGTTACCAGGGTCCGACAATAAGAGTTTTTCTGTTGAAAATTTCCATTTTCCAGCGGACGATTTCGATTCTCTCTCTTCTTACAAAGTGTGGGGGAGAAAGTAAAAATTAACAACCTCGTCCTCATAATTACCTGTGGATTTTGGGTTAACACTAATTTACATGAAATATTTCGCAGTCTGATCGATTCTATGATTGTGCTCCTCCAATTTATCGCATTAAGCACAATTACATATAGTGTACCTTGTGATGTTCCGTTGGACAGAGCAATCATGTTTGTACCTAATTCAGATTCGGGAAAATCATAAAATCTAGCCTGAACTGAATATGTATTAACACAAAGAATTGTGCAAAACCATACAGATTGGAGAGAAAATAAACGGAGGAAAAGATTCCTACGTACATTAGTGGAGGGGATCACAGGCACAAAATAAATTTTAAGACGGCCGAGAACGGTTCTCCGGAAATTCTCTTTCACAAATAGAACAATAAAGGGTTGGCATAAATTGTCTGCAAAAACCTTTGAACCCTTTCCTCAGAGCGTTAAGCA
>BLKR01004111.1:102500-119416 GCA_011170035.1 Teleogryllus occipitalis
ACTGGTTGCACATTATACTCTTATGCAAGTTCGTGCTACAAATTTTGACAGGATTCTTAACATTGGTCGGTGTATACATGTACGCGTGTATATTTCTATGTACACATGTATGTATATTTGTGTAATACGATTTAAATTTATTTATCGATATGTTGGTATATATGTATTTTTATTTGTAGTATAAGAATGTAAATGCCATTTGTATGTCTAGGTAATGACAAAGATAATTTGTTTTTTATTGATTTTTTATACATTATTCTTTTATTTGTAACTGTATTTATAATAGCATCGTAGGCTTTCACGGCCGGAGTCAATATTAGTAAATGTTTCCGGGCTGGTAGGCCGCGGTCCAGTTGGCATTGAAGTACCATTGGTACTTCAGGAAGCAATTTCGGAACTTTCCAGGCAACCGGTTGGGAATTATTGTAAATAGCCCATGAGCATTGAAAGTTCAAACTATCACTACGGGTTCAGAAAATATTTAATAATAAAAGCCCTAAACTATGAAACAGAAACTACTTCTCTTAAAAATATAAAGTAAAAATCTAGGCTAGAGGTCTGTCGGTGACCCTTTATTAGTATGTGACTTAAGTGAATCTATATTGTAGAGCAAGACTCCTAAAACCATTGGCCTAATCCCAAAGATTACAATTAACTTTTTTGTATACTAGCATTGTAACCGATCTTTTCTGCTGCAAGAAATTGTTCTTAAAAGGGCATTTTACGGCACAAATGATGACGTATTAGATTTTACTGCTCGTATGGTTGCGTCATTAAACATTCCGTCAATTGCAACCAGAGAATGGACGGGGGGTAACGGTAAACGGATCAGCGGATCACCGTTTTCTTACACAGATGTCAAATATTCTAGACGTCCCAAGAAAGTTGTTTTGCAAAATTAAGATCGATTCTCTTATAAATTTATAATGTAGTTACACAAAAAAGAAGCTTTAGCAACTCGTTTATGAGGTTACTTTATTGCAATCGTACAAATTTGAAAACTCGCCCCTAATGTCGCTCGTTTTCAAAACATGTACACATGCAGTAAGTTTAACGGTATAAACTTATTGCATAAACTACTATTTTTCATTCTTGGTGAACACGCATCTATCTATTCATCATTGCATATTTGATCATGACACCAAGAACAAGATTTTCAAATACCTCGCCAAAAACTCGTAAATCATGTGACTTGGAGGAAGAAGAAAACGCAACCACACCATGCGCATTTTCAAACACCATGCACAGACACATCGGCAAACACGTCTTTCACAATGCGATATGACTATCACCAACAGTTTATTTACATTTTAAATGAGCATAACAAACAAAATATTGCATAAATATTTATACGTTTTATAAGGTTGCATATACAGAGTAATATAGGATACTATAAACATATTATTATATTTTGTCTCTGCCACTTTATTGTAACAGGACAAAATGTCTAAATTTCATTACAGAAGTTTCAGACTCGTGTGACTGCAGAACAAGTTAGACCGTTGAGATTAAGGCAGATATTTCAATGTTCTGTTTGAAAACGCCGCTAATATGTACAAAATAAGCGGTACGACAAAGCTGTTACCCTCTTTATTTATTAATACAACTATATCAAATTTAAAATATCGTATTCAATTTTATTCAAATGCGGTATTCAAGATTCAAAACACAAATACTTGGAATTGGAAAATAATTTCCTCAATTTCATTGACAATACAATTCGGAAGGTTTTACATAATTGTATTATTGATGAGTAATACTGTTTAATTACTGTTAATTCAAATTTAGGCCATAATATTAACGTAATTTCATATATTATTCAATGACATATAATTAATAGTATTATGTTTACCTAGGTTTTATAAGTGGAGTAATTTTACACGAATATACCTGCAGATTTTACAGAAAATCTTCCCAAACTTTAACTTCATATGAATCTTACTGGTATATAATTTAAATACCTTTAAAGTACACTCTTTAAACTGAAACATTACTGAAGCTCTGACAAGCGATGCATAATATGCTTATATATTTACGCATCCAAAATGCCTAGTCTCCAGAGATCAGGCATCTCCGATCTCAAATTTTTTAATAAGTAATTGTGATACAACTCTCAAATCTCTCTACCACACCATATTGTATTTGTCATTTAATAAGTATACACAGAAATAAAAAAAAAATATTTAAAAAAACGTAATTACGTAATTAAAACGTAATTATCCACTAGAGTTTATTTTACTGTGTACTTACAATATATCGATACTTATATTACTTATATCGATAAACCGCCTCTTAGATTTAAATCATACACAACAAAAACATTAATTTTATAAATAGTGAAAACACACAAACAAAAAGCTTTTATAACACGTTGGCAAAATAAAAGAAAAAGTTCCATCTTTTGTCCAAATTTCCAACACCAAGTTCATTTTCATTAAATAAAACTATTCGTAAAAATGAATTAAATGTTTCAATTTTCGAATACACTAACGTATTTACCCCAATGATTTATACGAGAGACCGGTGGAGATCATTTAATGTGTCTCGATTGGGGCGGTGCCCCAGAAGCGAAGATGCCTACAGGAAGAAAACCTTCGCGAGTGGGTGAGTAGGTCGCTGAGGAACCTCACGTTCTAGCGGGAGAGCCACAACTCTCGGTATACAAAATGCACTACACTAACAAGCACTACTTTAATTCCTTCAGCAATTGACGCGCCCATAAAACAAAATAATCAGTAAACCAATTATTTATAACTTACTCTATTTCGATTACTTACTCTATTCTGCGTTGCTAGGTATTTACCCAAGGAGATCTGGCTGTGGTCAGTCCCTCCGACACAAAGGCCGCAGATCTATAAAAATAAATGAAATTAGAAAAAAATACGTAAGTAATACGTCGGAAAATAATGCAGAGTAAAATACAAATTTTCAAAATACATAACTGTTACTACGTTAGACGTAGCCCATCATCGTGCATATGGCGAATATTAGGAAAGGGCAGTGGCCATTTTCAGTGGTGAAATAACCACGTATGGATTATAATATGTAATTAATTTTAAAATTGATTTATAATTGTCTTCTTCACTCAGGATTGATTTTATTTAGTAACTGTCATTAAAACAGTAAATCGTTCATAAAACGGAAACTTTTTTAGGAACATCCTAAAAAAGGTTTAAAAATACAGATATTAAACTCTCTGAAACGAACTTCTTTATATCTAAAAATTTTCTTTAACATTAAGATTAGATGAGTTTAGCTTATTATGTGACACCGATAGACTATCTCCACATAACGAAAACGTTCTATATTTCCAAAGAAATTTCTCAATAGAACACTGTGAATATTATATATATATATATATATATATATATATATATATATATATATATATATATATATATATATATATATATATAAAGAAAAAAACAGAACAAGCATCGTCGACACCCCTACCTGTGGTTCTCTCACCACCAAATTACAAAACGTGGAACCTCCCGACGGCGGGGAAAGCAAAGGCTCATTATTACCCGAAGAGTCCGCCGGGCGGGCCGGCCGGCGACGCGACGGTGGCGCGCCCGGCGGCCGCGCGCGCGTTTATTACTTCGCCGCCGCAGGATAATCGCGGCGTAATTGCGCGCGGTGGCCGATCGCTTAATTTCAGCTGTCAGCCGCCTGCGGCCGCCGCCCCGCGCGGGGGCAAGGTGTGTCGCCGGCATTGCCGTGCAATAGCTGTCAATTAGTATTCGTAATTATCGGTGGTTTCGGGAACGCACGCGCCACCCGGCAGGCGGGTGGGCGAGCGGGGAAGAGTGCGTGCGCCGCGCCGGCGCGAGTGCACGGGTCGAGGGAATGAGGGGACGCGTGTAAGAGAGGTGAACGGACAGCTGGGGGATTGGGAGGTCGAGGGAGGTGGGTTTATGCGGTTGAGGTGCGATCGAGTGTTGTGAGCTGGGGTTGGGAAGGCCGGGGTGGGTGTTGGAGGTCCGAAAAGCCTCGGGTAAAAGGGATAGGTTTTGATGAGTGAGGTTGGTGTGGTAGAAAGGAGTAGGTTTGGGATTAGGAGACGGGTTTGACTGAGTTAGATAGAGGGACGAGTGTGTGTGAACGGGTCGGGTTTGAGATGGTGAAGCATTTTGGAAGAGCGCGACTGAGAGAGGCGGATCGCATTTGAGAGGGGCGGGACATTTGAGAGGGGCAAGTTGTATTTGAGAGGGGAGGGTCATTTTTGAGAGCGGTGGGTCGTTTTTGAGAGGGGCGAATCATATTTGAGAGAGAAGGGTCATATTTGGGAGAGGCAGAACATATTTGAGAGGGGGGATCGTATTTGGGAGGAGGGTTCGTTTTTGAGAGGTGCAGGACATATTTAAGACGGACGGGACATATTTCAAAGGGGCGGGATATATTTGAGCGGGGCGGGTCATATTTGAACGCGGCAGGTCATATTTGAGAGGGGCAAGACGTATTTGAGAGGAGCGGGACGTATTTTGAGAGGGGCGGGACGTATTTGAGAGGGGCAGGACGTATTTGGGAGGGGCAGGACGTATTTGGGAGGGGCAGGACGTATTTAGGAGGGGCAGGACGTATTTGGGAGGGGCAGGACGATTTTGCAAGGGATGGGTCCTATTTGGGAACGGTGGAACATATTAGGAGGGCATGGGTTTGGGCGAACGTAGAGGCTCAGAACGGGCAGGTCGGGCTTGGGAGGGCAGGGCAGGACGGGTCCGGGTGGGCGGGCGCGAAAAGTTCGCCCCCGGTACGTGCGCAACGTGTGCCCTGGGGTGGGCGAGAGAACGTGTGGGCGATGCAAAATGGCTCGCACGTTCCGCGAACGCGCAGCGCACTCGGGGGCGGCGGCGCGGGCGACGCGCGCTGGGCCAGAAATAACCCGCGCGGGGGGGGGGAGTCAATGGCAGGTGGAGGACTGCACGTGGGGTGAGGGCATTGAACAAAAAACGATTATAGGGTCAGGTTGTTAATGATATCCAACTGTTTTACAAATACCAAACGAAGTGTACGATTAACATCTACTATAAATAGGGTCCGGATAATTATGTACTAAAAATAGATAAAATATGTACTTATATAATAATTATAATACAATAAAATATGTACTAAAAAGTAAGAAATGTGTAACGTTAATTGTCGTTTATCAATTCTATTTTAAAATAATTATATCTCTGTGTATATTGTTCTGTTTCATTAGCAAAAATACCAAAATTAAACATTATTCTCCTCATAATCCTATTATTTATAGCGATCTCCGTAACAACGGACGAAGTCGTAACAACAAGAACGGCGCCTTTTGAGCTGGTGAGTGTAGTTTCTGTAGAAGGGTATCGAGGACAAGGGATATCCCTGAATGATGCGAGTTGGCTGCGCGATACCATCTCCTAAACGTATCATTTTCACAAACCAAACTTCTTTTCTGTTCTCTGCGTTACTCGCGCTTGTACCTAACACACCACAAGCTATGAATCGCGTCGTCGCCTTCCCGTTTTATTTGCAATACTGTCGGTATTTATGGACTAACTAATTTCAACGCGATGCAATAGCGGCATTTTAGAGAAGAGGCTACAGAAAAATGTTTGACATTCTGAATTGCTTGTCTGGAAAATTCCTTATAAAAATATAGTAAATTAAATACAAAATTGCATTAATATGTAACAATATGTTCTTTTGGGTAATATATGTAAATATATGTACTTTCGGGTAAAATATTTAAAAATATGTATTAAAAAGTCGACGTTATTGGAACTAACCAATATGAAACTTAAATATATTGTTGATTCAACTTGACAGAGTTACCTTAGAAACATATGTAATTACATAATTATCCGGGGCCTAATTATAATGTTCATATAAAATCCACAAATGTGTACTAATTAAGAAAAGCGTATAATGCAATCAAAAGGCGACAAGCTGTTATTAATTTTAATAAGTACAATTCATTAAAAAGAAAAATTCATATTGCTTTCATAGAATTTCATTTCTCGAACAGCTCATGATCAGACCGAAATGCGTTACATAAAAATTCAAGTCATCACAATCCGGGTTTGTCTAATAAACATGAGCACTGAACAGTGAACGGTAAGCAACGTAAAAACTAACAGTGAGGCATGTATGAACGTTGAGTCGTGTACAGTGAATAACTACAATGGGTTACAAACAAAGAGTAATAGGAGAACCGACAGATATAGAATACTATGACAATGAATATGGAGCTTCGAAATCAATTGATGTTCATTAGGTCGAGCATATTCCCCACAATTCTGAACATGATTACTATCTGAATCGACAACTGCCAAATAAATTGATGGACGTGCAAATTGTAATGAAAGATCCACGTGTATATCTTGTTCCAACACAGATGCCGATTCAAGAAACCGTTAATTTATGCCCCTTTACTGGTGCCAGTTGTCAGTGTTTCGAAATCTTTATTAGAAAATTTCTTTTTTAATTCTATCAACGTTATCGCTACCACTTATTTCCACCCTCAAGTTTATGGCTTACTAAATACGACGTACGATTTGTTCCGCTGAGCAGTTGATGTGCATGATGTCTTACTACGTAATCGATTAAATTAGTACATTGTTCAGGGCGTAAGTTGTTTTGTTTGCTCTGTGGATTGAGCAATTTGAGAATAAACAAAGAGACCCAGTTTCAATTTCCTGTTGAGGTAAGAAATATTTCGAACAATTCAATACAAAAATACTCTTATATTAATGCTTCCTAAAATATTTCTAGTTTTACTCTTTTTCATGTTAGAGTTACAATAATGATTAAAATTGAAGTAAAATAGAAATTAAAAAAAGGGTCATTTAAATTTCACTAGATAAAAATAAACTAGATCAATGATTACCGGAAAATTATAATTTCATTTTTCATACTGAGTATATATTTCATACATTTGGCGTCAGAATTGGTGATCAAACTTGCATGAGTGGTCTTCATTATATAAGGGCATAAATATGGTCGGGATAGAAAAAATACAGAGTACTGCTTAAAAGTAAAATCAGCCTGAATTCAACATACGTCAAACGAGAACTGCGCAAGTGACTTCAAAAGCTATTAAACTAAATTCTAATTAGAAATGAAAAATGTGTGAAGTAACGGTACGCTGAAACATTCATTATTTCGCCTCTCAAACTGTCTGCTTCTCGCTTTCCTGCAATCCCACATCAGGAGCGATATTGGTACTGTAAACTAGTAACTCCAGCAGACTTTCCCAACACCACGCGTTGCCGCTTTTTCCTCCGCCCGCCCAACCACCTGCATCAAGACCAACGCCCTTCCCACACACTCGCCTTCTTCCACCCTCTTCTCCGAAACACTTCGACACTTGACGAAGTAATTACAAGGCAGCCAGAGAGGCGCGTGAACGCGCGCCGCACCGCGCCACGCCCCCTCCACGCCGCTCCCCCCAGGCCACAGCCCGCCACGGAACCGTAACCGTAACCGTTAGCGGAAGTTCAGAGCGCCGTAACCCGGGGCGGTGCGAGGAGGGCGGCGAGGGCGGCCGGCGACGGCGAGGGCGGCGAGGGCGGCGAGGGCGGCGAGGAGGGCGGCGAGGGCGGCGAGGGCGGCGGCGAGGGCGGCGAGGGCGGCGAGGGCGGCGAGGAGGGCGGCGAGGAGGGCGGCGAGGGCGGCGAGGGCGGCGAGGGCGGCGAGGGCGGCGAGGGCGGCGAGGGCGGCGAGGGCGGCGAGGGCGGCGAGGAGGGCGGCGAGGAGGGCGGCGAGGAGGGCGGCGAGGAGGGCGGCGAGGAGGGCGGCGAGGAGGGCGGCGAGGAGGGCGGCGAGGAGGGCGGCGAGGAGGGCGGCGAGGAGGGCGGCGAGGAGGGCGGCGAGGAGGGCGGCGAGGAGGGCGGCGTGACGGGCTGGTTCCGGCGCTAAAACACCGGGCGGTGTGTAAATTTCCCGGTTTAAGGAGGATGCGCGCCCCCTCCGTGCGTGGAGGTGTGTCTACGCCCCGGCGGCTGAAACAGGAAGCGGCGTGAGACGGCAAACATCGCGTCTACACCGGTGGTGGTTGAGGTACTACAAAGAGCGGAAGCAACGGATGTTTTACTCTGAATATTTTTGTGAAACAACTAGCAGAAGTTACACGGTGTTGCCCCAGCATTCATTACCAGTAGAGGTGGGTCAGGACAACGATTGTTGTCTCTGCACTGCCTTTGGCCTGGAGGTTCTAGGTTTAGACCCCGACGGTGAAGAATTTTCGACACTAACAAGATAGCTAGGTGAAATTCAGACGCTGTCTGGAGGAGAAGTCTAGCGGGCGGTTGCTCTGATCGGTAGTTTTTTATGGTTTCTCCGATCAGTACTAGGGGAATACTTGACCAGTACACTAACAAACGGACCACGGTCCGCGCGTGATCTTTCCCTTATCTTCGTTGTATTTTCCTCACCCCTTACTTACACTTCTACTTACATGCACTACACAACTACACATGCTGGAAGGCCAGGCGAGAGCTTTGAACTTGGCCCGGCTGGGATGGTGCCACTCTGGTGGGAGATGACAATTTAGGGAAAACCCCACCTCTCTCACCTTTCAGAGGAGGAAGATCACGGCAGACTCCCGAAAAAACGTTCACTACATTTATCGAACTACTGACCACGGCAGTGGAGGCGCCCAGAATCACAAAATAATCAATAACTTGCATAAAAATGCTTGAATAATCATCATTGACAAATCAACGCAATTTCCATTCAAATCAACCTCCAACCTCCATCGAATCGGAGAGCAAAATAAACAGAATAAGTTGACACGACCGGGGGGATGTTTATGAAAAAGGAAATGATGAAGAGAAGAAAGACGGAAGAAAGAAGGAGGAAGAAAGAGAACGTAATGAAATTAATGAGTATCGTAACAAGTAATTAATAATAACTAGTGTAATGAGCAATACAAAACCATATAACGAAATTTCACCTTTTAACTTCAAAATAAGTGATTCGTAAGCAACGGCAATTGCAATAGTTATGAATTGTAATGACAACACGTAGTTTCAGTCACAGACTTGGTAGAACATATGAGTAACTTTTCGCAGAAATTCATAAACAATAGTTAAAGAAACGGGATAAGAATATATAATGAGAATTAAAGAATTGAAATAATCTAAATGAGTATTTTATAGGTAAAAGATAGATTAAATATTAATTTTTAATACATTAATGATAAACGCAGAACTACTCCAAGTTAGTGAACTCAAAAATCTGTAGACAATTAAACTGCCATTCTTTCATATTATCTTACTACAATTCTTGGATAACCGGCCAATGTCAAATGAGAAATAAGAAAAAAATCTTCCAAGGGTTAAACGACAGAAAGTTTGTGAGCTCTGTCACGATCGAGTCCGTAGTTTGACTGCTCTCATCGGGGGTTTACGTGATATCCTTTATCACTTTGAGGAAAACCTTAAAGAATGGGCCGCAATTCCACCTGACATCGCAATCTTCACTCCCGACCTTTCATCTATAACACTTACTCTCCCTACACAACCGGCTCTTAATTTTAATTATTAATGTTCAATGTGGAATGGTGAAACAATAGCACAATCACACAAATATGTGAACAAATACTACCACAAAAACTGATGAACGTACGTAGAAGTAATAAGACTGCAAAAACTGTAAAGACTGAGAGAAACAAAATTGTTCAGTTGCGAAGATATGGAAGGTACGCCCCAAATTCCACATTGCGTCTACTGCTTACTAACGTCATCACGTGACCACCCCGACACGGAGGAGGTTTGAGGTTCAGATCCTCATCGCTGACGCAACAGGTAGCTTGAAATAGAAGAGCACCGCAGATAAAAAGCAAAGTGGCTAATTAGACGTCCAACAGCCGCCTAATTCTTTTAACAGTCCATTTCCGTCTGAGTGAGCGTTGGCCCTTTTCCGTAGAAACGGCTTCGCTCTATCAGGGAAGGCTATGGAAAAAGGAGCACGATACGAAGGGAAAATCTCCGTTTCATGCGAAATTTGCGACGCATTTATGGCGCCGAGTCAGACAACGCAGGCAATGAAGGAAATGTGCCCAGATTATTTTTCCAGATACGCTACGACTGCAACTGCAGGATATAACTGCTACATTGTTTTTCGTTTCTTGCAATTAACTTCCTCCAGCATGCGTTTTTTTCGAGATGATTTCTCTGATAGTCTTTGATGAAAATAAAGCCTTTTATAAAACTTTTTTTTTCATTTTCCCTTTCCCAATCTCGCAGTCGTAGGAAAGTCTGAATGAAATTTGAAATAACTTGAATTATGATTGTATGCATAAAGAATTTCTAAAAAACAGTCTTATGTTAAACATCAAGAATTCAACGCCACATATAATACATTTTCGAAACTAATTTTATGAAGGCTCTTTTATGTACCTGAAGATGCAGGCACATTCGATATCCGAAACGTTGTAAAGAAAATGTGAAAACATTAACCAATCATTTATAAATGTTTATCTTTATTTTAGTGACTGTTTTCCAACAAATCAGATTGTCTAAAATTGAAATTTGGAAACCTGTGTCAACGAAATTAAAAAAAAAATTGTTGTTTCAGTGAGTGATGCATGTTGTTTAAAAGGTATTTCGTTATAATTTTATAGATTAAGAAATCTCAGATTTTTGGATAGCAGAAAGAGAGGAACGGTTTTTCCGTCATTTTAAAAATAATACAAATCCCCTAGAAGATTGTTACCCGTACTGAACCAATATAATTCACTTTTCTATTGTTGGTATTATCAATATTAATGGCAATATCAATATTACTGGTATTATCAATAAGCACCGAACCAGCAAAAAATTAATAGAATGCCCAAGAATATTTCATCCTATTGATCACAGTGAGAGGGACGTTTCTTTGAGGCCTTCGTTCTCAAAATTTTAGTTTTCAAGACCCTAAAACGCTCCCTTAAGGAGTTATTTAAAGATATAACTAACCGAGTGTTGCGGGTTGCATTTGCCGCGAATATTTATATGCATTTAAAAAAAATTCGTATTTTTAAAGTGAAAGTACAATTCGCCAGGTCTACGTGAAATTCTTTCTTTAGAGACCTCATTTATAAATATTGGTTGAGTACGAGAGTCGCAAAAAGTAGTGTGCTACTGAAATAATAGACGAGACTATACTAATAATATTTAATAATATTACGTGAAGACATTTTGTGCAAAATTTAATATATTTGAAATAATAGTCATGTTGATCATTATTATATAATATATAATATAATCTATAATATAATACACATATATAATATGGATTCAAAAGGAATTGTTTATAATGCACCAATGTAAAGTTAGAAAATAACACATTTCTCTAAATTGTAGCAATTTTTATTACATTATTTATTACATTACTACTTACTACGTGAATTCATATTTGTCACCTACAACTCCTTATCGTCCTTCGTTGTCATTCATTGTCTGCTATCGTGCTTATCAACGCCAGCTGTCAGTGTGTAGCATTCATAAATCCGAGTCAGGGCTCGCTTGCTGATCCCACCAGTCCTGGGCTTAGGGCTATCTCTCACTTCTGTCGATGGCTGGGCACAGTGAACGTTCTAGGGCGGGCGAGGGGGGGCGGGAGTGAGGTAGTTACATGCCATTTGGGGGCAGTTCCGATTTGTCGCCGATACGTTACCGGTTTGTCGCTGTCTGCTTGTAATGTTTTAGAGGCCACCATGGGAAAAACTGTGCTAAAATAGCATTCAGTAAAAATAGTGTCAAACTGTTCAGAATTTTGTGTCTTATTAATTTTTCGTACTGCGTCATAGTGCATCGACAGATATTTAGAAGATTTCTAATATAGCACTATAGTTACTATACATAGCACTGTAGTTACTATACATCGATAATGGCATTCGATCATTAATTAATCTAAATTTCTATTCAGATTTAATTTGTGGGAGTGTCTTGAATTGTCGAAATTGACGTAATCCTGTTCCAATCTCTTTCTTCCAACCGTTCTTAATTAGAAATATTTCATTAGAGTTTTCGTTCAGTTTATTTTTGACGTAAAATTCAAGACACACTTTCCCAGCCGTGATCTCTTCGGCGAGAATCGTATGCTTCTCATGTCTTGGTCATCCTATAATCCATTCCTTTTGCTCAAAACATAAATTTATTCATTATAAAATGCATTTTCTTCTGTTTTCATTGTTCACTTAAATTATAAAATCGTATACTCTACCCTTCCTTCACCTTAACTCTATACAAAAAGCTTAGTCAAACATTTTCTTACATTGCGTATTATTTACACTATATTTAGAGCATTTTTTGTATATTCTGCATTGAGGAATTATTTGGAAATAAATTGAGGTATCTGTGACATTAAATTGCCTTCCTACCTGTACTCAAAGGTGATGTAATTTTTTAATCACGTATTAAACAATAATGACAATTTTATCTACCTTTGATAAACAGGAATCATTTTACAGTACCTATAGGATGTTAAGTGATGTAATGTAATGTTATGTATACAGTTTATATTGTTTCAACATTTCAAGTTTTGATGGGAAAGAAGAATGTTTAATCTTATACCACGGACTTCTACCGGTGACAAGTTCAAGATTTTGTTTCAAATATGGTAGTGGAATACTGTCATTTAAAAGCGCTGGCTCTTCTTGAGATAAAAATGTAAATTAACACTGAGCGTCGGTGTGTTTTAATGATATTCTCCTTCCAAGATTTCGGCTATATTGGAGCAGCAGAATGTTGACATACATGGTCCCAGCGACTGGACAGGTCATACACTGCGTACGTAACGATGAACGAGTCAAAAGAGAAGATTGAAGATTCGGTTAAAAACGAACAATCAAAACTTACATGCGAGTGCTGAGTCACTATTTCAAACTAATAATTACACACTTGGACTCTGTTGGCTATAACAAAATAATTATGGAACGTGTAATAAAATTCAATTTTTTGCATAGTTTTGTTCTCAATTGATCAGTTTGGCGCACATTTGACGGAAATCAGGAAGGTTAATTTCAAAACTATTAGACAAATTGAAAGTAATTATATATTTGAAACAGTGGATATTTTTATCCATATAGGTCCCTAAAAATAATAGTGTGTGTATTAAAAATATACACAGGACGCTGAATGCGATAAAAATGACTTATACACGAATGAAAACATTTGGAAATTGTTTGTTAAGCAATGATTGTAAAA
Organism: Teleogryllus occipitalis; assembly: GCA_011170035.1. Lineage (NCBI taxonomy): Eukaryota > Metazoa > Arthropoda > Insecta > Orthoptera > Gryllidae > Teleogryllus > Teleogryllus occipitalis. Next base: position 115,664 of record BLKR01004111.1, read on the forward strand.
CTTTTCTTCCATCAAATATAAGGAAATTATTTAAAGGGAATAGGAGTGTAAAACTATACAAACTCAGAGAAGACTTCATTTCATCATGACAAAACTATTATTGACTTCCGCATGTCCGACTTACGCTGTACGAATGTACCTCGTCCTGTTCTTGTAATCCTTTCTCCCTTTCCCTCCGTCCTATTGTCGTCCCCCAAGGCTTCAACATGTTTCATTCCAAACACTTCAACCACTCACCCAGCTTCAACCTCCCTCACTGCTTGAGGGTCTTTCTTCCCCTCCCTGTTTCAATTTTTTTCTTTCCTCGCATTATAACCTCTTTCGTTCCACACCGGTCCAACCTCTCTCGGCCTCCGACGCTTCCTCCTACCCCCATCACTCCCCCTCTTTCTTCCATCCTTTCCTCTCTACCTCCACCCACCCACTCAGTTTCACCCCACTCCCTGCTCCCTCCCCCTTCCATGCAGTACCCACCGACACGAACAGCGCGCCCCTAAAGCCTCACAGAGGCAGCGGTAGGTTTAATTGGTGGAAAACACCGGGGCTTGCCCCGCCGTGAAAGGGACCTCCAAAGAAGATTGAAGAGTGGGTTAATGATATATTTTGTTACCGTTTTAAGAGGATCAGGATCCGAGGCCGCCGCCGCCGCCGCCGTCGCAGCCACCACCACCACCACCAGCGTCGGTCTGCGCTGCTAATTAGCAGATGGAGGCGAAAGTGATTACCTCGACGCGAACGCTCGCAAAAGGATTTAAGTGGCGCATTATTTAAAACGCGAATTAAAATTTCTCTCCCCGCCAGGCAGCGGCGCGTCAATGCCCGAGGGATCGGAGCCCCTTTCGGCAGGGTTCGGACGTCGTTCGGCCAAGATCGGTCGGAAGCCGGGAGGCTGTCGAACAAAGGCCTGCAAATAATAATCGAGAAGGAATCTTAATTTCCCGTCTGCTTTGTTCCGCCCTTTCGTGGAGAATATTGGAAAATATGCAAAGTTCGTGATTTATTATCAAAATATATTCCGTAAATAATTCGGTTTCTTTCTCTTCAAAATAGATGTTTGGTGACTGAATGAAGATTTGTAAGAGATGCAAATAAAGGAGTTCTTGAATCATGTGTTTCTAGGAAAAAGAATCGAATTTTTCCGCTTTTTAAATATTTATGTACTTCTTTATTCTGGCTCCTTTGCATTCAATATCTTTATAATTGTGGGAATTCTGATGTGGTGTTGTTGACGTTCTTATGAGAAGACATATTAGTTTTATTAAGATAGCCGGCTTTCGACGGCTTTGCCGTCATCGTCAGTCTTGCTGCTTTCGGCAAAAGTCGTTAGACTGATAAAACTAATATGTTGACGAAGATGACCTCTTTTATTTCTTCTCATCTTTATAGTTACAATAATATTATTGAAAATATTGAACAGCAAAGAAATAATATTTCATTCTCTTCTTTTTCCCTCTATAAACATGAAAGGACATTTGAATATTCTGTAGAGCGCTAGGATATCTCTAGATTTTAGTTACCTACACTATTTCTGTGGTTTAGATAAAAGGGGTGTTTCGCGGGTATCACACCCATACAAATGCAAACAATTATATGACAAAACAAATAATTTCACGAAGAGGTGACAAATTTAATTTTTTATTTACAAAATATAATATTTATAAATGCAACACACGTTAAATAGCAAAATTAATGTTTATAATTGAAACACACGTCGTAGAAATCATGTTCATCAACTGTCAGTATCAACAGTTCACTACAAGAAATACATATACGTACGTTACTTTACAACGCACTGCAAGATGACGTTAAACAATTAAAAACTGTACACAAATTTAAGTTAAAAGTAAAATCTTTTCTGCTGCATAACTGTTTCTATACAATTAGAGACTATACTGATCACCAAAAGGAAACACTATTGGTGATACAGAATGGGACAGACTTCCTCGTAGTAAAGGTTTCCAATTTCCTTGGTGTGGATTGTCTTTACAGTCTGGCTCGATCCTCTTGCCAGTTGTCGTCACATACAGTTTTTACTTTTTTTAATAAATAAATAAATAAATAAATAATCCTGTAACAAATATCACGTTTATCTATCTGTTACTTGATATTCATACTAAGAAACTATTTTTGTTGACAATAATAGAAAGTAACCAGAAATTATTTTCATAAAAGGTAAGGCAACAGTTATAATGATCGAAGGGTAATAAATAAAAGGATTTAAATGGACATTGTATGGCTTGTGGACACTCATAAAGATATTTTATTGAATACAGTGTGTCGTAGGCATGTAACACTTTGTAACATATTTTATGTTGAAAGTGATTAGTTATAGACTCCTAAGACTAAATTGGACAAACGTAAAATGAAAGTGTTGAGCAACATAATGTTATTAACATTTTCATTATCTTTTAAGTACGACTAAAGGAGATTACACTAAATTCAAGGGTAAACGCAAGTTTCATTTAAGATTTTGAATGTGTATAAAGTTAAAGATACGTCTTTTTTAAGTGATGGTTGAAATGTTTGTAGGACAGTAGTTGCAATATTAAACTATGTACCCGATACAAATTTTACTATGAAGTATGTGATGTAGCAATTCTGTTAGATATGATTTAGTAAACTGTGGTACTACTATCTGTAGTATATAATTATTAACCAACTCCTTACGAAACAGATAAACGTTTTATAAGAGAGCTATCTCCCTTGCTGACAAAATTATCGCTGACAGGCGATTTCACATAGTTTTTGGTCGTAATATTTTTATAAATACGCACTTAACATGCCGCCTGAATATCCATCAGAAATTCAGATTAGATAATTTCGGAATTTAGACTTATTTGCTTGAGTAACATTTTGTTTCATTTTCTAAAAAGGAACATTTGCTCTAAACCGTCTCTTTAAGCAATTCCCATTCGTTTACGTACAGCATATCCCTGTTTATTTCCCACGTTCTCTTGCTCCGCTTCTCTTCCCATGGAGATGAGGTTCCGTCAGACGCTCGTGGAGGACTGCGAGATGCACATCACCTTAGCAACTGACGTGCATCTCCCAGTCCTCTTCAAGCACCTGGGACTGCACAGCGGAGGCCGCACTACGATGCCAGCGATTTCGAGACCTGAGCACAAGGAAGATGAGAACTCCAGTGGTCATCTAGTTCTGGGTTGCTCTAAAGCAAGTGCCCGCGGCAGTGGCGTTCATTTCTCATTCCCGTCGCTCCTTATTCACTTCATTCCATTCGTCAATTTGAAGCATTCGGTGATCACCAATTGTTTATATACAGGAAATGAGATAGGGGAACACGGTTAAATAATTAAAGTGTATAGTTATTAGACGGATATATTAAAAACTCATGATCTTATCTAAGCTAGAGAATAGAGAATTTGAAGTATACTATTAAAAAAATCTGCTTAAATAACAAATCAATCGGTAAAATTGTTCACAGTCACAATTAACATTACTATCGGAAATGCACACCTACCTACAATTTTTAGATATTTTTAATCGGAGAGATAATAATTGATTTTGTATTACAAGAATTCACCGGAAATTTATATGCATTTTATGTGTACAAGTGCATTTTATGTGCAAATGAACAGCAAATGCACTTCTTCTAGAGAAAAGGAAAGGGCTTTTTGATTTTGATTTTTTAAAATCTAGAAACACGGGAAATTAAATCTATGAGTATAAACATGGGCAGCAAAATCCGAATAACGGGTATTCAATTTCAATAAAAACAAAGAGATTAATTGTTTC